>JAODPA010099206.1:0-21635 GCA_025585075.1 Nepenthes mirabilis
CCCCACCTCTCCGGTGCTTGTGAAGGAACACCTTCAACAGTTCTCGCATTTCCAGGTTTTTGAGTTCAATATGTTTTCTAGCATCTACCTTACATTTTTTATTTTGGGGCTCCACGATAGTTTTAATCACTCAACTATAGAAAGTTTCGTGCCCACTCTTTAATTTAGGGTTAGAGAAGACGAATTTCACTTATTTACTTGTGTAGAATGATTTGGGCAAAGTGGTGTTGCTTTGACTGATATGTTATGTTGTTAGAATTGAATCTTGGATTTCAATGGGGAGTGTCGACATACCCAAATGGCTCGAAGCGTTGCCCTTAGCCCCTGAATTTCGGCCCACCCACACGGAATTTGCTGACCCAATAGCTTATATATCGAAAATTGAGAAAGAAGTTAGTGCTTTTGGTATATGCAAAGTAATTCCTCCGTTGCCCAGACCCTCAAAAAAGTATGTGTTCAGCAACTTGAATAAGTCCCTCTCTAGAGGCCTAGAACTCGGGTTGGATGTAGACGTGTCAGCTCTTGCTGATTCAGTGAAATCAGCGTATGAGTGTAAAGGAAAGGATGGTCAGGTTAGGGCAGTATTCACCACTAGACAACAAGAATTGGGTCAGAATATCAAGAGAATCAGGGGGATGGGTAATCTGCAGCAGCCAGCTAGTCGGAAGCAAGTTTGGCAAAGTGGGGAGCTTTATACCTTGGAACAGTTTGAAGCAAAGTCAAAGGCATTCAGTCAGAGTGTTTTAGGTGTGGCTAAGGAAATTTCTCCATTAGTTTTAGAGACATTATTTTGGACAGCAGCTTCCGAAAAGCCTATATACGTAGAATATGCAAATGATGTGCCAGGCTCTGGTTTTGGGGAGCCAGAGGGATCGGAAAGGCTTTTTCATGGACGTAAGAGGAGGAGGAGAATATTTGCTCGAAAGTATCATAAAAGATCTGACTTTGTGCAGAAGGGTGTAAATAGTATGGGAAATCCCTGTAGTGGTGAAGGAACAGATTCGCCCATGCTTTCTGTTCTGAACTTGACTTCAGAATCTGCCCCTGAATGCATTGGTATACCAACTTCATTGTCAGGCGAGGCTTCACAGTTAACTAATCAGGGTTGTGAACAGTCTCGTAGTCAGGTGGAAGGCACTGCGGGATGGAAGCTTTCAAACAGTCCTTGGAATCTGCAGGTCATATCTCGCTCTGCCGGCTCACTTACTCGTTTCATGGCGGATGATATTCCTGGTGTTACATCCCCCATGGTTTATATTGGTATGCTATTTAGCTGGTTTGCTTGGCATGTGGAAGATCATGAGCTTCACAGCTTGAATTTTCTTCATACGGGCTCTCCAAAGACTTGGTATGCTGTCCCTGGACACTATGCATATGCTTTTGAGGAGGCCGTTCGGACCCAAGCTTTTGGAGACGACGTTGACCGCCTAGGTATGTATACTTATTCGTTTCAATGATCCACCTGAACATTTTTTGAGTTAATACAACTAAAATCCTTATTTATAATCATATATAATCATGCCACACTTGGCCACTAAGAAGCACAAACTCTTTCTGTGGTGTATAATTATACATAGTCAGACATGCTTTGGGAACTGACACCCTGGATGCCCTACAACTTGTTGGTAACTGTCTGATGCATGTTGAAATATTTTCAATATTGAATGGAGTTGTTATTTTCATTTGGCTCCATCCCGTGGTGTTAGATTTGAATCTATGTTTTTTGGTGCAGAGTTCACTGATCATCACCTTCTTGCCACCGTCACAATAGTTGTTTCTCTTCTCTATCAATTTGTGGAGTCATTATCCTTTTCGTACAATCCCCAATCCTTTACCAGACATAACCAACCCACCATCATTAAAACCTGCCTGTCCATAGCTAACCATTGCTGACTCCGAACCACACAAACCCATTGACCATCAAAGAGCCTGCTGACAAAGCCTTATTTGATCATTGTCAACACTGCATAGCGACCATATTAAAGATTTGCATTAGCAGCTACACTACAGTGCATCAGCAACAACAGGCAACAGAATTAGCAGAGCAGAATGCTGCATCAATAACAACTGAAACTCAGCAGAATCCAAATGCAGCATCAGTAACAGAACATAGGCAAAATAGAAGGTTGCATCAGCAAACAGAATGTTGCCTCAGCATCATATGCTGCAGCAGTTTCAAACTTCAGTCGACAGCAGCCAATGTATTGTATACTTCAGGAGCACATAAGGATTGCAACATCTGTGCGAATATGTTGAGCTCAATAGACCTGATGCCTAACTACTTATAATTAGTTGAATTTAGTTTAGATTCTGTTTTATCTTTGGAAATTATGTGGTTCAAATTGTTTGATAGGTTGAAGATACTTGTGGTTGAAATCTCTTCTAATAGGCTATATAAACACTTACCTATTGTATAACAATTACATGAGGCATATTAATGCAAAGCTAGGATAGCATTCTCTGTCTATTCATCTCCAGTTACCTCCGGTTCTTCTGAATTCTGAACTTTTAAATGGTGTCAGAGAAGGGCTTCCGAGCAAGCTGAATCAAATGCACACACTGATCATGTACTTTCTGTTTTTCCAAACACTTCCAGACTTCAAACAAACAACAATCCAAAAGACCCTAACATCCCTTATTTTCTAATCGTAATTATGACCAGGAATAATACTCATAATTCTCTCTCTTACTATTGTAAACTTTGATTCTTGGGCTAGAACAGTGAGAAGATCTCTTATAATCAAGAAGAAACTCAGATTTGTAGATTAAATTTTGTGTGAGCCAACTTTGATCCAAATGATCCTTTGTGGGAAGCTTGGCTTGAATGCAATAACATGGTGACAACTTTGTTTCAAAATGCCATGACTTGAGATATTAAAAACAGTGTGATATATGTGAAGATAGCACATCAGCTTTGGATGAAACTTGAACAGAGGTTTGCACAGAACAATACTTCAATAATCTATGAATTGAAGCAGTCCTTCCATACCTTATCCTAAGGAGATGAATTTGTAAGTTCTTATTTCTCAAAATTGAAAGGGTTGCTAGATGAATTAATAATTTTTGAAAGCATACCGATGTCTGTGGTTCCATGAAAACTGTTCTTGAAAATCAGCAAAGGGATTGGTAAAGAAATTCCTTAGGACTGAATGAATCTTTCACAAAGATCAAGGCTCCTATAATTTTGTTCAAGCCTATGCATAACCTGAGTGAAGTATTTGCATTAGTACAACAGGAAGAAAAGAGAATTCAGTTGTCCTCAAATTTCATGACTTTTGCCACCATTGTTCTAGCAGCAAAGAGAAATTCGTTTAATTTACAGGAAGGAAACAAGGGTTCAAGGTTTTCTAATCAAGAAATACCTTATTGTTCACATTTAAATATTCCAGCCCATAACCTTGAAACATGTTTCAAGGCCCATCTAAATCTTGACACAGTATTGGACACATAGAATCTGATGCTTCTTGTAATAAATGTTTCAAGGCCCATCCTCCTGGTCACAAGTTCTTCAACAAGCCAAAGTCATGCTATTCATCGGTTCATCAAGTCAGTTTATCATTTTCTGCTCCAGCAATGGAAATCAATGAAAAATCTCAGGATACACCAATCACCCAAGAACAATTTTAGCATCTCATGGCTTTAATTTAATCCCAAAACATGCAATTTGTAAATCTATTCAAACAAGCACACCTCAGACTGGCCCATACAACCACTACCATGACTGGTATTTCTATATTTTTCTCTACTTTTTAAAGAACTTGCAAAAATATTGGCATTCCTTGGATAGTCGATATGGGTGTGATTGATCATATAATTTGTTGCCCGTCTCTGCATACTTCTCATCCTGTCCATGTTTCATGTAAGGTAAAATTGCCTAATAGAGAGTTACTGAAGCAACTTATCAAGGAATTCTTCACCTAAATAAAACCATTGTGATTAAGAATGTATTATGCATTCCATCCATACAAGACCTTACCTCCTGGAGCATGATTAGGATGGGTGAATTGCATAGTGGCTTGTATCAAATAAAGTTGTAGAAATTTCCTCCATAGGCTATACAGCATCAGCAATTCTTAATTCTACTATAGCAACCATTGATTCTTCTAAACAGGTGGTTTGGCATTACAAATTAGGTCATCCTTCAGATTCTAGACCTTGTTTATTACAAGAAGCGTTGCCTGAGACCTATGAATAAAAATTTGATTTGTGGTATATGTCCACTAGTGAAAAATCACAACATTGAGCCTTCCCTTCCTTGACAGCAAATACGAGCTTAATACATTCTGATATATGGGGACCATGCTTAAAAAGACAATGTGATGGTTCCAAATACTTTCTCTCCACTGCAGGTGATATTATAAGATGCACATGGCTATATGTGATAAAAAAACAAGTTAGAAGCCAGAATTTCCCTTTAATCTTTCTACAACCTTATAGAAACTCATACTCAATCCAAAATCAAAGCCATCGGATCAGATAATGGTTCTGAATCATTCATGATTGATTCTACGTCAATAATGGATTCATTCATTAGAAATCTTGTGTAGAAACCCCTTCACAAAAATAGTGTTGAAGGAAAGCAAAAACATATTCCTAAATGTAGCTACAGTACTAAAATTTCAATCAGGTTTATCTCTCACCTATTGAAATGATTGTGTTTTAACTGCAACACACCTGATAATAATAACTCCTCCCAAACTACAAAATCAGCCACCATATTTTCTTCTTTTTCATACTCAATCTGACTACAGCCACCTAATGGTATTTGGTTCTCTTTGTTATGCATCCACTTTGGAACACAATGGCAGAAGCTTGAACCTAGAGCAAGATAGCACATCTTGTTAGGATATCCTTTGGAGTTAAAGTTTACAAACTATTAGATCTGGATAGTCCTTCTGTTTCATATTTAGGGATGTTACATTCCATGGAACAACCTTCATATATAACAATAATCATCCTGATTCACAACTATTTGCACAATTGTCTGAGGAAATTTCTTCAGATGATTCCATTTTAGACTCCACTATCCAAACCAGATCACTTTACAGCATCTAGCCTTGCTCCACTATCACAAATGACGATTCTGAAAAGAAGGATGAGCCTCCCACCTTGAGAAGATCTGCCAGACTCCAGAATGGACAACATATTTATGTAACCAAACCATTATACCACCTGCTTCACAGTCTTGCCTCATATGGCAGGTAATTTAGTTAATCCCTCTGGTTTTTCTTATTCTTAATCTTTTTTGTTTGGCCATATGACAAGTTATAAACATGACATTCAATCTTCTCTGCTTCCGATCATACACAAACTGAGCCATCAACATAAGCTCAGGCCATAAAATCCAGAGACGGGGGCAAGGCCATGGACACTGAAATTGTAGCCATGGAACTTAATGAAACTTGGGAAATCATTGATTTACCTGTTGTTAAAGAAGTCTATTGACCCAAAATGGATTTACAAAATCAAGCGGAAACTGTGGAATTCATGTGATCCCATAGAAAGATATGAGATTCATTTGGTGGTTAAAAAATATAATCAACAAGAAGTGATAAATTATCATGAGGCAATTTCTCCTGTTGCTAAAGTTAGCACACTGAAAACTCTTCCAGCTAATGCAGCAATAAGTGATGGAAAGTATCTCAACTTGATGTTAACAATGCCTTTCTTTTTGTTGAGAGGAAGAAGTTCATAATAAAAATTCCTAGAGACTGTTCTATATCTAATCCCAAGAAGGTATGCAGGTTGAAGAAAAGCTTTTGTCCTTAAGCAAGCTTCAAGGCAACAGTATGCAAAGTTTTCTTCTTCCCTTCTTCAATATGGTTTTTAGTTTTTACTAATAAAAAAGGCAGATTATACTTTATTCACCAAAAGACCAGTTACTTCTTTTGTTGCATTATTGGTGTATGTGGATGATGTTATCATTGCCTTTAATTATGCAACCTCTGCCTCAGATCAGACACATTTTTGGATACAAAATCAAAATCAAAGACCTTGTGTCAAGTATTTTCTTGACATAAAAGTTGCAAGGAATTTTCTTGGTATTCATATTCGCCAAAGAAAGTATGCGTTGGATAGCATCTCGGATTCTGGATATCTGGGGTCCAAACAATTTAAGACTCCCATGGACCAGAACCTTAAATTTTCCAAAGGAGATCTTATTCCAGGTCTAGCTGAATACAAAAGGTTGATTGGAAGATTGCTTTAATTGACTATCATACTAGCTGGCATTGCATTTGAATTCACTCTACTTTGCCAGTTTTTGACTGTTCCTTGAATACCACGTCTTCATATTGCTTACAAAGTCCTAAGGTATCAAAAACAGTCACTTGCTGATGTGTTCTGTTTGCAGCTACTTGTTCTTTCAAATCACAACATATTATGATCAAGATTGGGCAGCATGTCTGGATACAAGAAGGTCTACTACAGAATATTGTGTTTTTCTTAGAACTTCAGTCATTTCCCGGAAATCCAAGAAATAGACCATAGTTTCAAGGAGTTCTGCTGAAGCATAATATAGAGCCTTGGTATCTACTTCTTGTAAAATCATATGGTTGAAATATTTGCCGAATGATCTCCTATTTCAACATCATCAATCAGATAGTCTTTATTGTGATGATCAATCTGCACTTCATATTGCAGCTAATCCAGTGTTTCATGAACAAACAAAGCCCTAAAATAGATTGCTGTATCGTCTGTGATAAAATTGAAGAACAAGTCATTTCCACTGCCTTTGTGTCTTCAAATTTTCAGCTAGCTGATAGATTTACTAAGGCACTTCCTTTCTCAATTTTGCATCATCTGTTATGAAGATGAGGATTAAGGATATATATTCTTGGTCTTGAGGGAGGATGTTAAAGATTTGCATTTGCAGCTACATTGCATTTGCATCAGGCGACAGATGCAGCAGAGCAGAATGTTGCATCAATTACAACTGAAACTTAAAAGAATCCAAATGCTGCATCAGTAACAGTACACTGGGCAAAATAGCATGTTACATCATTAAACAGAATGCAGCATCAACTGCTGCTTGCAAACTTCAGTAGACAGCAGCCACTGATATATTGTATAATTGAGGAGCACTTATGGATCAGCAATGACTGCAAATTTGTTGAGCACAAACAAACAGATGCCTGGCTACTAATTAGTTGATATTAGTAAGTTAGTTCATATTCTGTTTTATATTTGGAAGATTTGTGATTCAGATTGTTTGATATGTTGAAGATATTTTTGGTTGTAATCTATTCTAGTAGCCTGTATAAACACTATTATATAGCAATTAAATAAGACAGATTAATGCAAAGCTAAGGTAGCATCCTCTGTTAACTCATCTCCAATTCTCCATCATTTCTTTTATATTTCTGAATTCTGAACTTTTACAGACCACACATCAATTCTTCTCTTGTCATATGCAAAGCCCTAGCGTTTCACAAATCTCAAAATTTGCTCAACCAATATGGCCATAGATCTGAAACCATCATCAAGTTGGCGAAACCCTTACCAGACATTCCTTCACAAATGCATCGTTGCAATTCTCAAATCTGTAAATTAGGGTTGTGTAATTTGGTCCAATGACATTCCAGTATATTTTCACATGTGCCGGCACTAGTCAAAATATTTTTTCTTTTTGTAATAATTTGGATGCAATGGGGACATGTTTTTGTTTATAACTGAATAGCTTGAAGGAATTAGAAAGTGGAAAGTGAGTGTTGATAGATTATTTAGTGTGAAAGATTGTTGTTTGATCAAATTATATTCTTATACCCATAAAAAAAACTGAAATTTAGCTAATGTGGCCCTACATGTTGTGTCCTAATTTTTGAAAAATAATATGTTGCCATGTCGGTGTTGCATACTTGTCTTGTGTCCGGGACCATAACTCTTTCCCTATTCCTGCATCTAATCCATGTGGGTTTTGGTCAACAGCATCCAATCTTTAGGTTTTTTTTTCAAAGGAGAAACTAGCTAATCAGTTCTTTGAGTTCAGCCGCTTGCCTTGACTTCTTTTCACCTAGCTTATATTTATGTTTGGCCCATGCTGAATAGAACCGAGTTCTCCTGCCTTCTGATCCAAGCCCATTCTATTCATGCCTTTTCCCATTTATTTCATTCATTACACAGCAATTCAATAAAAAGTTCTGATTATAGTTCCTTTATTGTAGAGTCACATTACTTGGACGCACTTTTGTTTTAGCCCAGTTTAAAAATGTTCACAAAGGATGAACTTGCTGATCTTATAGCCAACTTTAATTCATTATGTGCCAGTATTAAAACATCAGAAAAGTTGTTGAACTATATATGTAACAACATAAAAGAATGTTTTGTTGCGATGAGGGAAATGCCTACTTCATGGACTTATTGAGGTGGAAATTGTTGCTGATAGTGTTTTGTCAGAATATAAAGTGACCTTGATTGTGATACTAACATGTTGAAGCCTATCCAATCAGGTGCTAAAGAATCAGAGATCAATCACGTTCTTGAATCCAATGTCTCCATCCCAACAATTTACAGAACATGATTGAAGCTGTTCCACATTTGCCTTTTTTTTCCACCTGATGTGTTACATTTGTCGATATGACAAGTTTGCTCAATTCCAACGTTTTGTTGACAAGGATTTTGAGGGGGACTTTGAAGTGATTTTTGGTTGCTTGATAATTTTCATTTTCTTCAAAATTTGTGGATGCATTTTTTTTTCTACGAACGGGAGAATGAGGTAGAAGAATCATAACTGGAAGTCTCATCTCTAAGAGCTAGTCAGATTATTGTGTTTAATTAGTATAATTTTGATTGTTTTTAATTTTATTGTTATTTAAGTGACGTTTTATTAGAATATTTGGATATGATTTATTGTGATTTAGGAATAGGAAAGTTGAATGGTTTAAGTATCTAATACTATCTAGTATTTATGTGGAATTGTAAACTAGGGCTAGTCTTTTTCTATAGATTCTGTTGTAATCTATGTTCTTTCTGGCAACGAATTGATTGTGATTTTTCTTTTGGGAGTCCACATTATTAGGTCTTGGAACTACATTAGAAGGATTTATGGCTTTGTTGATGCTGTTGTTAAGTATTATCTTATGAATTACTATACCCAGGCCTCACTCGCTATAGTTTAGGGATCTAATTATTTTTTGGTAAGTAAGGATCTTTTAATTATACAGCAAATTGGCACGTCAAACACTTATGGGCAGGACAAGGCTACATGTGTCAATGATGTTGGTTTCTTGAATGAGATTTTTTGAGTTTGATGTTTGTATCTTTTAATTGCTTGCATACCTTAATCCTCATTAAGGTTTTTAAATCAGAATATGTGCTAATTATAAACTTGTGGGAACCACTATAGATGCCTGTATCCTCATGTTTCGATTTTCGAGAGTTTCTATATTGAGCCCCTCTCAGTTTCATGATTTAATGTTTGGCACTTCTAAATCACATCCTTGAAGAACAATACATTTTTTGCTCAGCTAGAATGATCCTAATTGGATGCTACCTAGCATTATGAAAAGGGTGACCAAATGAAAGAGATCTAATGTTGTGGGGTTTTGGAAGGGTTAGATACACAATGCCTTGCCCCTGCAACACAGAAAGACTATTTTCATACTTAGGACCTGTTCCAGATCACAATGGAGAACAAGCATTGTGAATGTGAATATCTATCAAGCAGGATGCGTAAATAAAACTGGCAAGTGAAATGAATGTGAGAATCATACTTGAACTTGACAAGAAGTACTGGTTGGGTCATACAAAATTTGTTCAAGCATTTAGTAATGCTTGGATAAACCATGTAGTAGCTTTTTTTCCCCCGTGAAATGAAGGAATTTGGGTACCTTTGAATATATTAGAACAATAGAGACCAGAACAATTCAGAAGCTCTTTCCATCTCTCTTGTTCCCTTGATCTTCCCTATCTTTCCCCCTTCTTAGTTAATTTATTGTCAGTTCTTTTAATTATGTGTATTCAGAATGATTTTATGCAGTCCACTATGAATGATTCTGTATGGCTTATAGTTCCTTGTAATCTAGGCCTATAAGAACTTTAATATTGATAATTCTGGATTACACCAAATTGTTCAAGGATTTCTTTTATAATGGAACAAGCCATTGCATCTCATTTTCTATGAAGCTAAAGGGAGCTCCATCAATTTGAAGTTGATGGGGCTATGAGAACGTTTTTACTCAGTTCCCTGTCTCCTTGGCAGATGCACTTACACTTCTTGGGGAGAAGACTACTCTGTTGTCACCAGAGTTGGTTGTTGCATCGGGCATTCCTTGTTGTAGGTAAGTATGTTTTGCAATTGTTGTAATGGTAGGATTGTAACTGCAGTGGTAAAATTTTGTGGGAGAGTATTGTAAAACTTTGGTTGGAATTCTTATTCTTCTCATTTTTCTTGAAGTTATACTGATACTCGTTCTGGATGTTTTGACTAGGCTAGTACAGAACCCTGGTGAATTTGTGGTGACTTTTCCAAGGGCTTACCATGTAGGATTCAGTCATGGTAATTGCTTTATGACTATGCTGGTGTGTTTAGAGAATCTTTGCAAATTTTGTTGGCACAATTGATTTTTGAAACTCATGCTATGCCTTCTTCCTGAGCCTATATAATGCACTGATACAAGGGGTCATCGCCATCAAATACAAGTTTGAAATATGTTAAATTCATAATTCCTGATTATGTTTGTACAGCATTGTTCTGTTATCATGAAAAATGATGAAAGTTCTAAGGATTTGTTTGTGTATGTGGTGCGGTATGTTGATTTTTATCTTGTGTAGGATGATACTCTGCTTAGTCAGTTAGCTTCCTGGTTTTCTATTTAAATAAATATGATCCTTTATTATGTATTAGTGAAGCTTCCGGAATGAATTGATGTCCAATTAGGAGAAATATACTGTTCCATTGCTGTTTAGGAGCGTCATCCATAAAGAAAATATGTGGAGGAATGTTTAAGATGGTTTACACACCTAAAACATTGGCATTTTGATGCAAGGAGGGGGGTGTAAGGGGGAGGAAGGCAGAAAAGAAAGGGAAAAGGGGAGAACGGGAAGAGATAGGGAGAGGGGAGAAACAGAAGTAGGGCTATTAAAATTATAAACTTTTGGAAATATAAAAAAATATTACAAAATATAAAAACAAATCAATAAGCAAAATAAAATAAAACAAAATCTCTTTGCATTTGGAATTTATTGGAGAGGAAGTGATTTGGCTGAGGCTAGGGGTAGTAATTAAAGGAGAGCTAGGCCTTTAGGTTCAGGATGAGGTAACACTGCAATGCAAGAGAACGAGATTTAAAATTGCTTCTATTTTCAAGTAATGTTGTTTAAATAACATTGGTTGATGAAGGAAAATCCATTAGCCAACCGCACATGGTAGGACTTTGGTCTTTGCTTGTGGTGTATAGGACGCATGTTGATTGCATTAGCATCAACACCAAATACTTTCTTGGACTTCTGTATTTTGCGGGCTTAGGAGGCCCGTGTTGGGTGTATAATGGAATGTGGCTCTCACTTATAAGTGGCGGATAACTTTGAAATTGGAGGATCTAATGAGATGTGTGGGCAAAATGCCCTAAATGACTCTCATGACAAAAGATGGACTGTAGTTGTTTGCATTTGTAGTAGCACTCTATCATCTTATCTGTCACTGTCTTGGCATGATAGCACTCTATTTTCCCAAATTATGAGACAGAGGAAGTGAAGATGGAAATTGGGGGTGAAAGGAAAAGATAACTTGAAAGGAGAAGAATATTTTATTAGAATGCTTGACTAAGAAGCATGGACGCCGACATAAGACATGGACACAACGTTGGCGCATTATTTTTTTTGAAAATACATTGAGGACACATTAACTAAATTCATACATATTTATAGATATGAAAATAAATTACTCAACAATACCACTACAAACTAAATTAGCATGAAATATATGTTTCTTGTTTCCTCATAAAAAAACATTCAAAAGAAAAAAAAAAGTGTGCAAGTGAACTAATATGATGAAGTTTTGTTATAACATCACTGCTATCTCACATCACATGTGATTGACACAGAGTAAGAGGTTCTCTTTGTATTTCTTATATTCTCAAGCTATTCTATTGCATTGAGGATTTGCTTATACAGTTGATATTTTTGTATAGAACAAGTCCATTTTGCATCGTATCTGATTATGTTGATAATGATCAAGTGATATTGTTTTTTGCCCCAAACCAAGTAAAAAAAACTGCTGCAAAAGGCTACTATAGTTGAACAATAATGTGGAATATAGCTTAATAAAATTGCAGCAAAAAAATAGAAATGGCTAAAGTTTCTTTTATATACTAATCAACATGTGCATTTTGACTTTCACCACTAATGCACATCGTGATTTTGAAAAGATACTAAATATTAGCATGAATGTGTTGGAGTAAAACGAAAAATAATCAAATATTCCGACCCATCGGTATCCGACACGTTTCAGATAATGAAATGTTATCTCAGGAGAAGTCTTGTTGCCTTTTCAATACTTAATAATTAGAAGTAATAATTTGAGGATGTTCTGTGGAAACTATTAAGATGATGTACTGTAGGTCATTTGGCATTGTTTTTCTTGTGTGTTTGGTATTTAAAATTAATTAGATGCTGTTCTTAACTATTGTTTATAGAAAACAGGATATAAGTTTCTTTTTCATCAGTTCTCCTCACTCAGGGTGCATTTGGCAGGCATTTGGGGCTGGGAAAAGTACACATAAAGAGAATCACCCATTGTTACTGTTTTTATTTAGAAAATTGAGGATCATAAAGTTAAATGGTTGCATTTGAAGGATTAAAGACTGTTTCCAGAGTTGGGGCTGTGGTATATTATGTTTGAATAAGCAATGTAATTCCCAAAAAAAATAAAAATGTTCCCAAACCACCCTTCCCCCACTCCTGCCCCCAATGCATACCCGTTCTGTCTCTGGCACGGCCTGCATCGCCCCCATTCCACTCTTGCACTCTTCTTTCTCTTCCTCTCCCCTGTGTCTCACTAGTCTTTATCCCTTATCCTTGCCGATGATACCAAATCCAGCCTCTTCAAAGAAATCGCTGAACAGAGATTTCGTGGGGGAGACTGGATATATCTTTCCTAGTTGCTGGCCAATGAGAGTGAGTGATAGAGAGATGCTGATGGGAGAGAGAAAGAGCATGTTGTCGGAGAGGGGGGGCTGAGTGGTGTTGACAGCTTACCGGTGACAAGAAGGGTGGGAGAAGTGGGGAGCTAGGGGTGGCAACAATGGGAAGGGGTTTGGAAATTTCTTGTTTTATTTTATAATTGATTGCACTCCTTTCCCTTTACATGCCATTCTTTTTGCTATTTTATTTCCCAAAACTTTAACCAACTGCATCCTGTAAAGGGGATCTGACTTTGAAAGATTGAGCATAAGGATTCTAGTGCTTCTAGAGATGGGAAAATGCATAAATAGTTCTTGTGTATGCATATGCTTTTTGTGCATCCGTGCAAATACACAGATATGTGCGCTACCATTTCATGCAATGTTCCTGTCTGTTATTAGAATTCCTGTGCATACCTGGAAATGCACTGTAGATCATCAGATTATATTATAAGAAAGCTTTCCTGGGGCAGCTGCCAACTGGTACTGGAACTCCTTGCTGCCTTGCTGCATATTTTGATATGATGAGAAGGATGAGAGAATCATCCTCTAAGTACTACTCCATGTAGCCTTAGAAACTGGAGAAATATACCTTTTTCCTTTGTTGATTGGCAAGGAAATGCACAGCTCAAGGAGAATAGAACCTTGGCCTTTCTTATAACAGAATTGGCATTTAACCACTAAAAATATTGCCACTGAAGCAATGGGTAAATGTAGTTCCTTTAATCAAGAGGGGGAGAAATAGTAAAGCATAAACACCGTTAATTCACATCGTATTATTGAAGTTAGGTTTAGGCATTTGTCCCCCTCTTGTTAGGCCAAGCAGAATTGAGAAAGCAAATTTATGTAGTCAATCCAACTTAGTGAGACTCAAAGGCTTTGTTCTTCTCATTATTGTTGCCCATGTTATAGCTAGTGCTAATCATAACCTTATCCATGACCCTTTTATTGAACTTAAAAGTGGTTTTCATACTTAATTTCTTAAAGTAGGTTTTGAGCCTTGTTCAGTTTCTTAAAAGCAGGTTTTGAGGCTTACTCATTTTCTTTAAAGTAGGTTTTGAGACTTTTTTGTTTTCTCTGTTAGTGTAGTTTTCATTAGATTCTAAGTTGTCCTGCAAGCTTTCTAATGTTTATAATAAGGTATTTTTTAGAGATAAAATAATTAGAATTTTGAGCATTTTTTGTTAGAGTATGGGATGCTAGCATGCATAGTTGCCAGTCTTGTTTCTCCATTTTTTTTCCTTCATGGGAAAAATCTTCTGCTAACTCCGCAATCCCCTTTCCTAGAAAGGCATGAAAATTGTTACTATATGCCCCTAACTCTAAATCTAAGAACCTGAATCCAGCACAAGTCTTTTGTTGGTAGCAAGGAAGAATTTCTGAAGCTAGCTTGGTTCAAACTCCCACATCCAATTGCAGCCATGCAACAGGTGGAGAGGGGTTGTCAGGCACCGCTAGTGCACACTGGGCTCAGGTGAAGAAGGGTAGGGATAGGAAACACTTCATGAAGTTCATATTGCTGGCAAATTTTCTAGAGATTGAACTGAAAGATGTTTGAATTATTTTTATTGTCAGACTTCAGCACTGCAATTACTGAATCAGTGCACTTTGTTATCTGCCCTCTTCTCATCAACAAAATCTTCTTCTTCCAAGACTTATAAGTGCTTTGCCACCAGTTGTTGGATAGGTGTACATGATTGTTGGTTTTTTATTTGTTGTTTTGTATATTCATTTATTTCCCATGTATGTTATTTGATTGAGTGATTCTGTGTCTAGGTTTCAACTGTGGAGAAGCTGCTAATTTTGGAACACCACAGTGGCTTAAAGTTGCTAAAGAAGCTGCTGTGCGTAGGGCAGCAATGGACCTTCTTCCCATGCTTTCCCATCAGCAACTGCTATACCTGTTGACCATGTCTTTTGTTTCACGGTCAGTCCATATTCTTTATAGCCTCAATTTTTCATTGAAAAATTTAGTGTGGCCATCTTGACTTTCTGCTTTCAAAGCATGGCTCCATAAGATGTTCTATTGTACATGTTGACTAGTGTAATCATCTTTTGATTGTTTGTCATCCAAATTCTAATTGGTGTGTTAAATGAAATGAACAGTTTGCCCTGTCCTATGGAAAACAGCATCATATCAAACTTGTGATCATAATTGAGAATCATACCTGGTCAACCTTTTGGTATCCCTTCCTGTATCTGACATGTCAGTTTTTCAGTGCTCATTGATGTGCTTATAGTAGTTGCTGCTCCTCAGAGAATCTAACGGAGCTTGTCATTGTTTGACTATCCTTGTTCTGATTGTTATTTCCTTAATATTTTTTAATGTAGTTTTGCAGATGTGGCCAGTTGTATTTTATGGAAGAAAAATTACTATGTGGAGAAAGCTGGAAATAAATTTCCAATCTTGTTGATGTATCATATTGATTAATGTTCTCTTTTCAAGCAGGGGTTTTGATAAGTGAACATGGCCATGATATGACAGAAGCTGTCATATATATGGTTTTCTTTGTACAGCTCTACTGCATGTCTAGCCTTCCAGTCAGTGAATCCTCAAATTACGTATTCTCAACAGTGATAATAACATTAAGCATTTTTTTGGCATTCTGTTTTGCCTTAGAGCTCACTGATAATGTAAGATATTCTTTCATGCATTTTTTTTTGTAAAATTATGGATCATGGTTTTCACTGTAATTACCGCAATTCCAATTCTTTGCCTACATCTTCAGTATGAAAACAGAAGAAGGGCAGCCTAGTACGTGAGCTTCGGTATGCAAACTTTGAACATAGTAGTATCCATGCAAACAAGGATCAAAATATTGATTAGTTCATACACAAGTATTAAACCCCTAATTAATGTTCATTTTTGGTGTTCATACTATATCAAGCCTATAAATATGACATTATGATGGCACTGATGCAGTTTTTGCCTCTGATGGTTGGGAGGGGTGAGTTGATGGGAATTGAACCTAGGTCATTAGCATGGGGTAGCGGGCAACTCCACCAGGCTACTCTTGATTTCAAGATACCCTTTTCTGGATGAGAAGTAGGTAGGTTCCCCTGAATTGAATCATTTGTCCTTTTTTTTTGGGAGGGGGGGGGGGGTGGAGTTACTAAGCCCCTTGCATTTTTTGGCCCAATAATCATGAGTGAGTTGCAAATGATTTTGTACCTTAAGTGCTTTCGTGAATTGTTTTAGTTGTAACTTTCAAAATTGCCAGAAGGCAGGAAAAACCCCTGTGATAAACTTACCTTCAAAGAGTGACTACAAATGCAAATGGAAATGATCAAACGGACACATGTAGAGGACGAAGTGTTGATGTTGTGACAGAGAAGAGGCTTTGTTCCCTCTGTGTACCAAAACAAGTCAGATGTGGGGATCAATATTAAGGCAAAGGGGGTACATACCGAGCTCCCAAAGAATGGCAGAGAGAGCAATGGCTGATTAGTGTGGGGAAGGAAAGATCACTAGATGATTCTGAATTTCTGATACTAGCAACAGCAGCCATGTATCAGATTTGGGATGAAAGAAATAATTGGATACTCAGTGACAAAAAATGGAGTGGAGAAACGCATACAACGTGCTTACCTATGTACATGTATAAAAATATAGGAAGCAAAAGATCGCACACAGCGAATTATATTCTGCAAACAGATAGTGCCCAAAAACATCCCAACATGATGTGGCAATATCCAAAATCTTTTCATGAATTGCATGCCAGTACTTCGCTGAATGATTTGGGGCAGCGCCACCCCGTGCTTAGATGTTTGAGAAGCTTTTGTTTTGTACATACTGCATTAATCCTGTGCATTAACCTGGGGATGCCAGGTTATTTGATGATGTTAACCCCCTCCCTTTTCCTACTCTGCTCTAGACATAAAGAATACATCTAGTCTCTTATTTTTCACGTCATAGCACCTATATTTGGGCAGAGCATATTCCAAAAAAGACAAGTGGTTGCCTTGAGGGGGTTTCACTTTGGATCTAGTAACACAATTAGACATTTTTGAGGATTTAACAAAAGAGGGAGAATGATTTGAATTCTTACTAAAGAGTTTCAGAGATAAATTCAGTCACATTCCCCTAGAAAAGGCAATTTTCATAGTTGATGACTCTCATTTATATGCCTAATTTGAGTATCTTTCTGCATCAGTTGTGTCCTTGATTATATACTCGGCGCCTGGGGTTGCTACATGCCCATATGCATATGAGTTTGCCGCCTTTTCATACTTGCATCTGAAATAAGCTGCTTTCATGCCAGGGTGCCGAGATCCCTACTTCCAGGGGTACGAAGTTCTCGCCTGAGGGATCGCCAGAAGGAAGAGAGAGAATTATTGGTGAAAAAGGCATTCCTTGAAGATATGCTGAATGAGAATGATCGATTAAATATCCTTTTAGGAAGAAATTCACATGTTCGTGCTGTGCTGTGGGACCCTGACTCATTGCCATCAATTAAAGAGCCTCCACCACAATTTGGGCATGCTGACAATATAACTGCATCAACAAATAATGAACCCTCCAATCAGGACAAGAACAATGAAGATGAGAATAATCTTTTTGACCAAATGATTTCGTATGTGGAAGCTATGAATGACTTGTACTTGGATGACGATCTTTCTTGCGATTTTCAAGCAGACTCAGGAGTATTGGCATGTGTGGCCTGTGGGATTCTTGGGTTTCCATTCCTGGCTGTTGTCCAAC
This sequence comes from Nepenthes mirabilis, assembly GCA_025585075.1. Taxonomy (NCBI): domain Eukaryota; kingdom Viridiplantae; phylum Streptophyta; class Magnoliopsida; order Caryophyllales; family Nepenthaceae; genus Nepenthes; species Nepenthes mirabilis. The sequence continues at coordinate 17,821 of JAODPA010099206.1, forward strand.
CATCTGCTGAAGCATCTAAGGAAATTCTGTCAGCTGATCAGCTTTTAGATCCTGGAGCTCCTGAAGTTTCACAATCTATGAAGTTGGAGTCCTCTGACCTCCACATTGCTAATAAGGACTTTGTTTCAGGTCACACATTTGCCAAATGGCTTTTTCTCATTTCATGCAACCACGCTGCTATTTTACCCTGTTTTGCGTCCCCTTTTCCTTTTGTAAGTCTCTTGTTAATTTATGATAATTTTCGACTTTCAACTTCACTTTCATCGATATATGTGGACATGGATTTCAGTTTTCATTAATGGCATATCTCAATTACTGCTAAATGTAATATGATGTCTTGCACTTTCTATTTGCTGTTGTCTGCATTTCAGAACTCTCATCTTCTTCGCGGCATCTGCATACCAGGAGTTGCGAAAAACTCATTTCAAAAATAGAGAAGTTGGCTGAGCTCATGCATATCATTTTATAGTATTCCTGTTGATGTCACTCGAGTGCACTGTGAAACAATGACAACTTTTTGACTGTTTACCTTCACACAATGGCCTAATATGGCCAAGATCTAAGTGGAACAACTACCTACTATTCTAATTGCTAGTCATTTTTTCCCTTCTTTTCATAATTATTAAGGAATCTGAAAAGGGAATGTAGGACTCCTTTTTTCCTTTCTAGTAGGCTGCCTTCTTTAGCATAATTGACCAGTTTCTGCCTTTTCAACTAAGTGGTGATGTTTGGTTTCTGGGCTTTCTGATCTGTGTGATCCTACTGCTTCAGTGACCAAGTTTGATGAGGGATGGAACACTTCTAATGGGTTTCTGCGGCCACAAATTTTTTGCCTGGAGCATGCTGTTCATGTTGAGGAGCTGTTGCGACCCAAAGGTGGTTCAAATGTGCTTGTAATCTGCCATTCAGGTAACATGGGCTTTATGGATCTTCATTGTTGCTCTATATTCTTTTTGGGACTAATGAGACCCACAGGTTCATGGGCTACACAATGGTAAAACTCTCGTCCATCAAATAATCTCTCCCCTCTAGCCTAACTGGATTTAAACCAGAGTCCTCTTAGTTGAAATCTCAAGCTGAAGCATTGGGCTGTTCTGAAGGATACATATGCACTGCTATTCAAACAATAAATCTCTACTCTTTTTTCTATAATACTAGTTGAATCATCATTTTCCTTTACCTGAGCATGGGGAATGTAGATTTCTAGAACTAGGATGATCAACCAAATCTTCCATTTTTGCCTGGTCAACAGGAATTTTGGGTTTGTAAATTATGGCTAGAATCACTAGGAACCACATCACTGATGTAATGCATCTTGTTTGTCTAGATTACCCAAAGATAAAGGCAAATGCTGCAGCAGTTGCGGAGGAAATTGGTGCTGGTTTTAATTATAAGGAAGTCACATTGGGCTCTGCTTCCCTTGAAGATCTGAATTTGATCAGTGTGGCAATTGATGATGAAGAGCATGCTGAATGCAGAGAAGACTGGACCTCAAACCTTGCGATCAATCTAAGATATTGTGTCAATGCCAGAAAAAGTTCTCCCTCAAAGCAAATAGAGCATGCATTGAAACTGGTAGGTTTCTTCTCCAATATGGCTCCCACTTCAAATATCTTCAATATTAAGTGGTGTGTCAGAAGACTGCGATCGAAGCGTGAATTACTTAATCAAAAACTTCAATGTAATGATGATGGCATTCACGTAAAGAATGATCAAGTGGTGGAAGGAAAATCAGAAGGCAGCATGGCTAGGAATGGCGAAATTCTTTTCCAGTATTCACGAAGGAAATGTAAGATCAAAGTAGGTGATTCTATTGGACCAAGAAGAGATGTTGGGTTTGCCCTGAAGCATCAATTTGAAGACATTACAGCTCCTGATCGTGAAGAAACTTCTGGAACCGGAAAAGACATATCAAGATATGGCTGTGTCGGTAATGTGGCTGCAGATTTAGGTGTTTGTGAAATGCAGCCTCAAGTAGAAGCAACCAGGAACATTAGTGAGAATTCCATTCCCAGGGAACAGGCATACTCACCGTCTTCTGTTCTTTCAGTTGTTGATGGTGTCAAGTTGAAAACCGATACCCAACCTTGTGAGGAAATGCAAGTGGAGGGAGACCTTTGTACATCAACTTCCAACTGCTCTGATGTTCAACAGGATAGCTTCAATGCAAAAACCACTGAGAAAAATGAAATTTGGGATGATCAAAATTCTGGTTCACCTTCCACTGTCATCCCATGTATAGGCGAGTCTGTTATGGAGAAAGAGAATGACATGACAGATGATTACAATCAAGTAGATAAGGCCCAAAATCTGATATCCTTGGATAATTCTCAAGTAAAGAGCAGTGGACCGGTTGATGGGGATTCGACAATGAATGATGTTGGAGAATTTTCTGACCTTACTACTTGTCCAACTGAAAATGTGTGCGCTTTGGTGCCAGATAAATCTTGCTTGAATATTGTGGTTTGCGATCGTGCAGCTTCAGATGATCAAGTTTTGCAGGGAACCCTGGGTGCAACCCAGAGCTGTGAAGACGCACCCGACCCTCTTACAGACAACCATGCTTCGGAAAGAATTGAAAGCAGTGTCAATGCCTGTTCTTCAAGGATCAATGGGGAACCTGGAAAAGTGGGAAAAAGCTTGAAAACAGCTTCAAGAAACCAAAGTAAAAGGAAAAGAGACATGGTATTGAGGAATGAAGATGGTATCAATCATGATGGCTTTGTTAAAAGTCCTTGTGAAGGCCTGAGGCCGAGGAGGATGAAGAATGACGCTGGAGAAACTCTAGAGAAGCCACTTACAAAGAAGGTAAATAAAGCTTCAGGCAGCTCTATATCTCACAAACAAAAGGCGGAGTCCGCAGAAGGGTCTTACAGCTGTGATCTAGACAGCTGCCGAATGCGTTTTGTGACAAAGGCAGAGCTATCGTTGCACAAACGCAACCAATGTCCATATCAAGGATGCAGGAAGAGGTTCAGGTCCCACAGATATGCAGTGCTTCACCAGCGAGTTCATGAGACAGTGCGGCCTCTCAAGTGCACTTGGGAGGGTTGTGCCATGACCTTCAAGTGGGCGTGGGCTAGGACCGAGCACTTGAGACTTCATACTGGCGAGCGCCCGTACCAGTGCAAGTTTGAAGGGTGTGGCCTGACTTTCAGATTTGTTTCTGACTTAAGCCGCCACAGACGAAAAACCGGGCATCGCGTGGACCCTCCTGCCTGAATACCAGCGTGGTTTTGGGTTTGCATTTGGCTACTTGTGTTGGCTGTCGGAGTGAAGGACTCAGCATTCTGTAGCCTAAACAGTCTACAGAATCATGTAAAAGCTTTAGGTTTAGGGTCTATCACATTTTCCTCCATGTGTACATTTTAGTTGTGATCCTTCTCCAACCCGATTCTACTTTAAATACCTCCCCGGTTCAGAAAATTTCCCTTTGGCTTCTGAACTTTGGACATTGAATTGAATCTTTAGTGGCAGGAGTTCCCCCCCCCCCCCCCCCCCAACCAAAAACGAGATAGAACTGTGAAGACAACTGTGATTTCAGGGAATCGTTTTGCAGTGAGGAACAAAGTGGAGATTGTGATTTATCGTTCACACCCATTTGAAAGGTTTGGTTGGCGAATTCTAGAATGTCATTAGATCTACTGAAAAAGGATTCGGCTGTTCGAGATTGTTCTTAGTTGTTCTATGCTTGCTGACAGATGGGCGAGAATGCTATATCCCTTTTTTGGGGTGGTTATGTGTTGAATTGATCCTGGATTCGAATGTTTCTTTTCCTCTTTTTTTTTTTTTTAGTTTTTGTTTTTGGCCATATA
>JAODPA010099217.1:0-21637 GCA_025585075.1 Nepenthes mirabilis
TATCATAACATTGAATGTATATAAAATCTTTTATTCTTATAAAATTCAATTAGTCTATTTTAAATTACTTTTTGTTAATGTAAAAGAAAATAAAATATAGCGCATAATAATAAAGTCATATGTACTCAATGATCTAAGTCACTTGTTGGATAGTGGATAAAGAATAACGGCATTCATGCGCATTTAGTGAAACACTTTATTCCATCTCTGGGACTTTGCATCACTAGGAGGAATGCTTGTACAAGAAGTTAGGACTTCTGATAATCTAATAAAGCATAGATTTCTCTTAAATATTGTGAGTTAAGGAGAATTTAAAGAAATATTGCACGCAAACACGTTAAATATCTTGCCATTACAAGCAAAGAGTTGAGCATCATGGTAAAAAAAAACTATAAATGATATGATCACCTGAAGTACTAGCTACACCCTCAACTAAAGAAAATCCAGATGGATGGACAAGGTAATCGTAGCCGTGGGTTGGAAAGAATGCCTGAACATCTACCAGTGCCATCGCCAACCAAAGGAAACAATGACGAAGATGGACAAAAGAATAAGGGAGATAAGTATGGCCACCATTGTTCTATTTTATAATCACAATTTATATTTTTTATGCAATTACAGGGTTTTAGTAGAGAATGTAATTGATTTCGTCTTGTTATATGATGGCTGCTTTAGGACATGAATAATTTTGTTTAATTACGTATATTATTTAAGTGAAAATTTTATTATTTATAAGTTTAAATTTATATAAATATCAGTTTGTCAAAGAAATGTGCTACTACTATCCAAGTAGGTGGCGTTTTAGCGCATGCTATTTGAGTTAGTGTTCACAGCCGCCTACCAGTGATGGTGCAGACATATCTTTACTAATTATATATTTAAAGAAAGAAAATTTTCTTTTTCTTTGGACAACAATGAATTATGCTTCAAAAGACTGATGTATTTTCACTATGATGAAGGATCGGTCAAGATACTTGACCAAGTTCATTGAAATGGATCACCCCACCTAAAATGTTGCTCAATTACCTTTCTTTTTTATCAACAAAATGATTCAATTGTCTCTTACGTTGAGTAATTTCAAAACACTTAAAGCAATTGAATTGACCGATAAAATCACTCTCAAGGTAACTTAATGCCCCACCACAACCACCACAACCAACCACCATAATTTCCTTCCCCAGTGACCAACTACTACCCAACCCTGGTACCTCCAAATCACTTTTCTTTGCCTTAAAATCAAACAACATTTTTGAAGTACCATATAAGAATTTGTAAACAAAATTAAGGGCATTTATAGGATGGGTGTGACATACCATATTTTTAATCGAAAATTTGGTAGAGTTTTGGTTCTAATACGATCATCGGCCTAATATAAAATCTGTACAAATTCTTGTACAATAACCACATAATCCACAATGCATAAATCACAGGATCCAAAAGTCACAAAATCACACGTGACACCAACGTTATAACTCTGGTATGACGTTAGCTCAATATAAATGCTATTAGATATCCAAACTAATCATAATAACCTACGAAAGTATATACATTTATCAATATAGCAAAAACTATACTACGGATATATCATCACACGCATACATCTATATATAAAATCTATCAAAAGTATATAATATCCCATCAAAAGGCACAAAATCACATAACTAAATCCATAAGGTCATCTTCCACATCTTTGAATCTAACTGACTCAAATCCTCTACCCAATCCATAAGGTCATCCCACTCTCTCAAGCCTCTAGCCGTTGCCTCTCTCTACAAAATCTGGTTGGCGGCGGGGTTCTTGCTTCTCGAAGCAGGGGTTTCGCCCCCAAATGGATTTTTTTTTTTTGTATTTTAAGTTTATAATTTTTTTTTTGACTAAACTGGGGGTAAAATCCTGCTTTGAGAAGCGGGATCCACATCCCAAATGGGGTTTGGAGTTAAGTAAAATTTTTGTGATTTTGCTTAACGTCCGTAAAATTAGGCGAAGGAGGATCCTGCTTTTTCGCCCTGGCCGGTCTGTTTCATCCGTAAAATTTTCATGATTTTATATGTGTTTCTTCCTTTTAAATTATTTCTGTGAACGGATCTGGCCGTCCGTTAACTGACGGCCCAAACAAATATTATGTTTTTTTAATTAATTAGTTGGACAGATCTGGGCTATCCATTAACCGACAGCCCAAATCTGAAGTTATATTTTTTTAATATCGTCCGTCCATTGAAATTTTTTATTCAATGGCTCAAATTATTTGAAAATTTGGGCTGTTGATTACGAGATAGATGGATGGCCAAGATTAAAACTTCAAAATTAAAAAAAATAAAAATTGGGGCCGCCGATTACGAAACACGTGAACGAGCGAAATTAAATTTGAAAATTTTAAAAATTACGAATATCAGATGCCTCGTCCGTTCTCTGCCTCGCTTTCTCAAACCCTAATCCTGTCGCTCTCAGAAGCCTCTCGTCGTCGCCTCTCTTTGTGGATCTCACTCCTCTGGATGACAGACTACCAAAGAACTTTCACCGACGCCTACCAATAACCTTTCTCTCCCCGGATCTCACTTTAGGTTACGACATTCAACGAGGTCGAATAGCAGGTAACTAGGTTTTGTTATTTTGAATATATGCTCCCTTTTTTTTGTTTATATGTACCTCGTCTACTATCTCTTTAACTTATCAAATCCTAATCCCTAATCCTCTCACTCTCTTATGCCTCTAGCCATGGCCTCTCTCTCTCTTTGCCAAATGGGGTTTGAAGTTAATTTTTTTCATGATTTTACTTAACACTGATAAAATTAGACGAACCAAGATCCTGCTTTTCCGCACTGGGCCTTCGGTTTCATCCGTAAAATTTTCATGATTTTGTATGTGTTATTTCTTTTTAAATTATTCATGTGAGCGGATGTCGCCGTCCATTAACCGACGGCCCAGATCAAATGCTTTGTTTTTTTTTAGTTAGTTATTTGGACCGATCTAGGCTATCCATTAATCGACGACCCAGATCTAAAGTTATATTTTGAAATTTTGGGTTGTTGAATGCGAGACACATGGACAGTCGATATTAGACTTCGAAATAAAAAAACGAAAATGGGGGTCGGCGATTACAAGACACATGGACGGGCGAGATGAAACTTGGAAATTTAAAAAAATAAGTATATCAGATGCCTCGTCTATTTTCTGTCTTACTTTCTCAAACCCTAATTCCTAATCTTCAAATTCTCACAAGCCTCTTGCCGTTGGCTCTCTCTGTGGCTCTCACCCCTTCGGACGGCAGACGAACGCAGAACTGTCTGCGCTGCTCACCAGAAATCTTTCTTTCCCCGGTTCTCACCTTTGATAATGACATTCAGTGAGGTCAAATAGCAGGTAACGAAGTTTTGTTGTTATTTTGAATATATGCCTCGTTTGCTCTGTCACTTCTAAAACCCTAATCCCTAATCCGCTCACTCTCTCAAGCCTCTCGCCGTCACGTCTCTCTGCGAATTGGCTTAGAAATCAAGTAAAATTTTCATGGTTATACTTAACATCTTTAAAATTAGGCTAAGTAGGATCCTACTTTTTCGCCCTGGACCGTCGGCCGTCGGATGAAATTGACGACCCCGATTTCGTGTATGTTTTTGGTTAAATTATATATGTTTATGGACCTGGACTGTCCATTAAACGGTCTAGATCAAAAGTTTTATTTTTTCTTTTTTTATTAGTTATTTGGGCATATGAAGATGCCATAGATTTGAAGTTATATATTTTTAATCTGGACTGTCCATTTAAATTAATTTGAAGTTAAATTTACTTGAGATTATACATGGCCCAAATAATTAATCGGGTCTACTATTTTGCTGCACTTGCATATAATACTAATATAGTATGACTAAGTCCTTAAAACTTTTGGGCCGACCAAATCAAACTGTTAGGATCACTTTGTTTCTATCAGGAATGTCCCTCTAGAACATCATATTTTAGGTTTTGTTGATTTTCTAGTATTTGGCTCATATAGAAAAATCTTTTCCACATTTTTGGAATTTTGCCCATGCACACAAGAAAAAGGAAAAAAAAATACATTGATTAGATAAACCTTTTTCTTTTGTCAAATGAAAACTTATGCTGAAAATATTTTTTTTGAAAAAAACTTTCTTTGTGAAAACAAAATTTATTTTCTAAAGGTCGTTTATTTCTCATTATTAACCAGGAAAATCAACTAATAAAAATTTTAACACAGCTTCGAGACTATTACTTGTCAATGATGTGCTATCCTATTGTTGATCACTGATTGGCAACAATTTCAGCCACCACCATTAGTTACAAGACAAAACTTCATCTCGATCATTGATGCATGTGGTAGCTAGTTTCAGTTGATGGTTGAGATGTAATATCTCGGGTGCTTTCGGTTTTATCATTTTATGATAATAAATTGTGTGATTAGTTGCTATAATTATTCGACTATTTTAGTGACAGTTTAGGCTCAAAATGTTATAATTCGGCATAAAATTTTGGCTTAAAATACTTAGTGAGCTGTATACAAGAAATAAAGCTTATTTTTGAGTGAAATTATAAAATTTATTTGAAGATAAATTTTCTATAATAAACTGCAGAAATTATACCATCATTATTTAACTATTTTAGTGGAGGTTTGGCTACACAATTTTATAATTGGGTCTAAAATCTGGAGTTCAATAATTTTGTGAGTTATGTATTTGAGAAATTTTAGTCGTAAAGCTCATTATAAAATCCAATTGGAGATAAATTCTTTATAATAAATTGAAAAAATTATACAACTTATCAACTATTTAGAAATTGGATAGATGTTTATTATTCGGATCTGAGTTAGAATATTTGGATTGATAAATTAAAGTTAGAATTTTGGGCTCTTGAATTAAGTTTAGTGAAATTAATGGGCCATTGAATTGATAAACTAATTGATGGAACAATTATATATTTGATTTAGGCAGGCTTTAATAAAAGTAAATGTAGAATAATAATAATAATANGAGAGGAGTCATTAAGCTTTGAGTGGAGTGAGACGAATGTGGTTGGGGAGGAATTTTATTAATTAATGTTATTATTATTATGTAATTGCATTATATGATTTAAATAATTTCACAGTTCAAAGATTTCTATTGATCTTAGTATAAAATACCCAATTTTGAATTGCCGGGGCATCACATATTCGTTGACAGGATGAACACAATTGAAAAAGCACCTAAACCAAAACCATAAGCAATACCGGAGGTAGGAGCACCTGAACCTTCATTCGTTACGTGCTCCCATGCAATACCTGAGCATCTTATACAACCGTTAAGCACAACAGTGGGAATGAATGAAAGTGATACTCATGTGTGGTATGACTTGTTCGTTGACAGGATGAACACAATTGGAAACGCACCTGAACCAAAACCAGAAGCAATGCCGGAGCAAGGAGCACCTGAACCTTAAGGGGTTTCGAAGCAATTGGAAAACTATCCAATTTTTGGCGGCTTCGATCCAATACAGGAGCGATTTGTTATGCAACCTCCAGAGGTATGTTACTTTTATCCAATAAAGGAGAATCTTATTATACAACGGGTAAGCAATACCATGGTAACGAATGAAAATTATACTCGTGGGGTATCACATGTTCGTTCAGGAGATGACCACAAATGGAATAGCACCTAAACCAAAACCAAAACCAAAACCACAAATGCCACGAGATCCTGAGCCAAATAAAGGTTGGTGTCGTTGTTGTTCTATTTTGTAATCAGTACTCACGTTCTTCATGTGGTTACAGGGTTTTCAATCAACTGCCTATTTGCGCCCTGTCAATCTCTTTTAGAGAAGCTGTGTCAATAAATTATGTGGTTAGTTTTGCCATGTCATATGATGTTTGTTTTTGGACTTAAACAATTTGTTTAACTTGGTATGTTACTTCAGTAAAAACTTTACTATTTGCATGTTTAAATTTTAAATGGACCCCCATAATACTGTTCCTTGCCAAAGATCTACCACCCAACCCCCCATAAATTTCAAAATTAGTTGGGTCTAATTTTTTGTAGTATTTTTACATAGTATTGATATATATTAACTAAATCCTTAAATGTTTTGGGCCAACTAAATCAAACTATTCAGGCCGTTTTGTTTTGTTTCTAATAGGCACGTCTATTTTGGAACATCATACTTTAGGTTTCGTTGACTTTCTTGTATTTGGCTCATGTTGACAAATCTTATTCACATTTCCTAAATTTTGCCCAAACATGCGGACAGAAAAACCTTTTTTTTGTTTGTCAAATGAAAACTTGAGCTTAAAATTTTGAAGAAAACATTCTTTATGAAAATGAAAATTATTTTTTGAAGCTTGTTTATTTCTTTCTCACTATCAACCAACAAAATTAGCTAATGAGAATTTTAACCTAATTATGAGACTGTTGCCTGTTAATCATGTCGCCGATCAACAACAATTTTAGCAATCACTATTAGTTACCAGACAAAACTTCATTCATAGATGCTCACTAACCTCATCTCTTGTAATCGGTTAGTGATGTCTTTGGCATCCGATTTCGTTTTGATAATTATTTGACTATTTTAGTGATAGTTTGGGTATATAATTTCCTAATTGGGCTAAAAATTCGGGCTTAAATTACTTAGTGAGCCATATAAGAAATTTTATTCATAAAGATTATTTTTCGATGAAATTATAAAATCCATTGGAAAATTAACTTTTTATAATAAATTGATAAAATTTTATAGCATATCAATTGCTTGAAAAATGATTAGAAATTTATTATTTGGACCAAATGAGTTGGATTATGTGAGGTCCCGTATTCAAATCGAAAACCGACAAGAATTCGATACCACTAGGTACCGAACTATCCATAACAAAATCTACGAAAATATAAACATTTACCGATACAATGGGAACTATACTATGGTTATATCATCCTCATCATATGCATACTTTTATAAACAAAATCCATTATAAATACGCCATAATTCATCAGAAAGCTTATGGCTACAAAACTAAGTCCATAATATCAAAGCTTAAAGCTACCTAGCCGACTTATATTGATGTTCAAAATATAATGATATATATACATATAAATATGTGCGGAAAGAAGTAACAATGACCAGTTTTCAAAACATGCATAAAAATTCGAACTTTCATAAAGCCATTCAATTCCTTTATTTCATTCATGATTTCTTATCTGATCAAATTATATTAAGGTAATCCAAAACATATAATCTGATGAACATCTTAGGTCTTAGTTCTTAATCTCTTATTTTTATTTTTTTTTGGAGAATTCTACTTTTAAACCCAAAATTTTTATAATTCTCACTCCAGGAGAACGATTCATAGCCGAAACTTATAGTCAAAACTCGTGGCCGAAGTCCGTGGCCGAAGCCCATGTGTGAAATTCGTCGCTTAATTGCAGAAGATCCCCTTTCTTATCCTTAATCAAGAATCATATGTTTTCAGGTTCTCAAAACTTAAGCCTTCATAAAATTTCTATCACATATATAACGTAACTTTAAAGTTTTCGATCATAATTCCTTCATAAACAATTCAACCATACTTTTAAGAACATATACAATTTAACATATTTAACGTAGATACGGTCAAACATTATTATTTACGTTCGACAATATTTTAGAATACATAAAATTAACATATATAATAATGTGCATGAAAATAAAAGAGGAGAGTAAAAGTGCACTTGCTTTAACCTTATACCTCATAGATCGGAAGAAATGATGGTCTGAAATACTCGAACGACATGTTTCTCTCTCCTGCCGCACCTTCTCACTCTACCAGATTACTTTCTCTTTCCTCCACGCTGCCTGCAGCGCGCTCGGTTTCGAACACGTCGCCTTCGATCATCGTCGACCACTCGCGCACTGCCGCTTCCACCGATGCCTCTGTCGACGTCACCTCACCGTGACGCTGCCGCCCCTGCCACCTCTCGGGCCATTACCCTTCCCTCGGAGACCTACTCTCTCCTCGGCCCCATTCTCTATCTCTACACGGTCCTCGCCGCACGCCATCGCCAACCACCAGCGCATAGCCTCCTCCGTGCGCCGCCACCGTCTACGACCCATCCACAGCGCCGCTCTCGCCGCACGTTGACGTCATTTCTCTCTCCGTGCAACCTAATGTCGTGCGCGTTGCCTCTTTCCTCCATTCTCTCAATTCACCCGATTCCTCCTAAAATCAGTACATGCAATCACAAAATTAACATCCACAGAGATAATGGAAGGATTTATTTACCTCAATTTCACCGGATTCCTCGAGCAATTGCGATTACCGTGGCGGCTGCTCCTTTGACCCGTGTGATTCCTCCTTCCCCGAACACCATCACACAAATGGAGGTGGAATCATAGAGATGCCTCCCGTGCTGCCTTCTCCCCGGAAAACCCTCCTCTCTCTCCCCTTTCTCTCTCCCGGATCCTGTGTTCTGCTTTCCATCTTTCTTCCTTCTTTTTTTTTTGTTTTTGTTTTCATATATATATAAATATCTTTTTATGTTTTTTTTCTAAAATTTAAATCGATCCTCGAATAATATCATGGGCCTACTTCGGGTGCCACTACACAATGTCGATCATTCCTCAAAATCTCATAAAATGTAATTAATCTTCATCACACCCATATTACCCAATAATAATAACAAATATTTCTAATTAATTCAGATAAAAATTTGGGATGTTACAGACTATTTGGATTAATTGATTGAATTTTGATGCGTTTCTAAATTTAAATTATTGGATTGGTTAAGGAGCTACTTGACCGCTCTTAATAGGTCAAATAGGAGCGGGTTCGATACCCGTTACTTCTAATCTGGATCATACATAACACAACAGACCAATAAGAGGTCAGAGAATAACGAAATTTACACTCTGATATATCTTCTGATGTAAAGTCAGTAATATTTTTATAATGAGAGAAAGATAAATGATAGAAGGGATGTGAATATATGCGAAAGGGGGAATGGGGGGGGTTTGAGGGCTAGGCTTTGAAGGGATGCGTACGACAGGGTGTAGCTATTGATTGTGTTGATACTCATAGGTTGAGTGGCTCAAGGGGTTGCACACTCACAGGGGAGTTGCTGATTGCATGTGTATTCGTTGGAGAGTAGTTGAAGAGAAAGTAATTTAAGGTTTCAAGGATACTTGATTGCTGAAGTTTTTTGGCTCCTTTTCGGGCTTCTTTCCTTAGAGATGAAGGCATACTTATAGAGGAGCCGGTGTGCCCTCGTTTGGGCCTTATTGTTGACATTAGTATCCCCAGGGAATGCTACTTGAGTTGTCTTTTTGAGTTGGCGTGAGCCGATCGTGGCAATCGTGGCCTCCTTGAAGGCAGTGGACGGCCACGGTTATCATTTGGGGTGATACCCTATGCATGAAAGTATATTGCGGGCACTGGAATGCCAGGACAAATGTTGCGGCTGCATAGGTAGATTCTTTTCACCTATACATGCTGCATTGTTGGTCTATCAACAACTAAGCAGGTAAGGTCATCATGGTGCATTGCATGCTGCCTTGATCGCATGCTCCTGATGGAATAGTTCCTGGTCAACCTGTGTGGACCACTCACACAACTACTTGGGCATTTGTCTTGGCGGATCACGTGATGGGTTAATGTTATTTGGGCTTTCTTTTGCCAACACCATACTTCCCAATACTCTGTCTCGAGTGCATGCCAATTGGACTGCGTTCTGGGCCGACTAAGCGTTCGTTGGGCCCATCAAATTTAGATATTTGAGTTGTTGAATTGACTTTGAAGCAATTAATGGGCTATTAAATAATAAATTAACTGAGTGAACCGTTATATATTTGAAATAGAAAAATTTTAATATATTAGGCGCCGTCAATAAATAAATAAATATATATATATAATCCAATAGTTAGGAGGCGGCATTATAGTGCTGTATATAGCAACCCCCTTGTGTATACCAAATAGAGTAATTTAACTGTGAGGAAAGGAAAGTATATATATATATAGTACGTATGAATATGAATATTTTTATATACTTAGGTGATCAATTTATTTATTTAATCTGCACCAAATAAAAATAAAAATGTTGGGCCCCAGTATGAAGGCCCATAAAAGCACGGCCCATGAGATGCAGCCCAAGTAATAGGCCCAGAGACACTCTCACGAGTGGAGGAGATCAGATGGCCCATGTAAGAAGCCCAAGGACCGATGACCCAAGAGGTCCCGCAAAGCCTCAGAACTACCCGAGTGGTCAGGGAGAGGCGCCCGAACTTTTCCCCAGAAGGCCCCCAAGAGCCGCTTCCTCTCACGTGTCCACAAGCTCATGAGGAATGTCATAACTGGATGGGAACCGCCCGTTCATAGCCGGGAATGCCGGCTAGCCTACTTCGCCGGTTTCCAAGAAAGCCTGCAACTACTGTCAGTCGTCGTCTCAACAGGGCACGCCTAGTCAAATCAAGACTGATATCCAGATCCTGTACACCTGACACACTCAGATGCTGCAGCGGCGCCGTCCGCATGCCACTCCCCATACGTCAGCTGCATTAAAGGAAGCCACTGGACCAGCTCCTCAACCGCCGGATGGACGACACGTGTCTACTCCCTAACGGCCCGTCTTTCACTATAAATACTCAGCAAGGCCCCAGGGCAGGCCACTGGGAAGAGCAAGGAGAACTTTCCTGATTCTACAACAACAAGCCCCAGCTTTCGACCGGACACTCTCCCTCTCCAAAATTTACTTCTCAAAGAAGAGTAAAAAGGCTCCCAGCGAGCATAGCTTCCTTAGAAGAGAAAGACAAAACGTGAGATAGAGAAGAAAATAACCCTCACGACTGTACTTTGTAAAATCTTCAACCCATATAGTGAAGCTCTTTCCAGGCCCTGAGCCTCGTGGTTTTTCCTCCCCATTCAAGAGGAGGTTTTCCACGTAAAACATCCGGTCTCAATCTTCATCTCGTGTCCAACACTTCAAATACTTGTGTTGCTTGGTAACCACAGATAGGACTGGACGCACCTTTGCATCTCTCGGCCGTATTGGACCCCTTGGATCCAACACCCCTCATCAACGAGCCTGGTCCGAAAGAACTGCGGAACCTGAATGCAACATTGGCGCCGTCTGTGGGAAGGAATAACAAAAAACTCACGACTTCCCACTCTCCAACAACAAGCAACGCCCCAAGGATGTTCGGCAGACAAGGTAGCACGTCCACCCGGGGAGAAGAGTGCCACGACGGATGTCTCCCGTCGGGCGGCAGAATAAGCGGCGGCCCCGGCACCAGCGTGCGCAAACTGGCGCAGAAGGTGGATAGCCTCACAAGAGTCATCCGCAACCTCCAGCAGAAGGCGGGCGAACACTCTAGGAGCCCACGCTCCGAAAGCCCGCGCCGAACGGCGCTCCAGAGACAGCAGTCGGCGCGGGCTCCAGGCGAGTTGAGGAATTACCTCAACAGAAAGAAGTCCATGAGTCCGGCCCCATCAAGGAGGGGGCTCAAGAGGCTCTGGAAGACTATCTTTGGACCCAAGGCCGGCGAAACAACTCAGCCGGCAGAACCAGAAAACCCCTTGCCCCCGAGGACAGGGGAAGGAAGGAGAAGGGCGAGCGCCCACCAGAAGACCCAACGACCATCCAGGCACGATAAGCCCGAGCGGATGGTCCTTGGGGAAGAAAAACACTCAAGCCCATTGGCCTTCACTGATTCCCTCACAAACATCTTGAGGCAGATCAGGGACGAGGAGTTCCTAAGATGGCCCAAGGCGTTGAAGAACCCAGAGGGAGGCAACTAATGGGAATACTGCCATTACCATGGCAGCCGCGGCCACGACACCGAGGACTGCAAAAAGCTCAAAGCGGAAATCAAGCGGCTGGCAATGGAAGGATATCTCGACCGCTTCCTGCCACGACCCAGGCGCGGCCCCGGAACAGCAGGAAGCACCCAATCACACCGCTCGAAGGGCAAGGCCATCATGGACGCGGACTGATTAAAAAAAAAGGGAGAGAGAGAAAGCAAAAACCCCTGGGGACCACTTAATGTAAGAATAATGTACATTAATAAAACGTGCATTCATTATCTTTACTATGGAGCGTTCCCGTCCTCTCTCCTCGACCGCTTTCTGCCACGACCTGGGCACGGCCCCGGAGCAGCAGGAATCAGCCAGTAACTCACAGTATCCAGCAAACAAAAACTCGGCTGCGATCGAGCAGCCCCAGAGGCCGGGCCCTTGAGGTCATAACAAAAACTCGGCTGCGACCGAGCGGCCCCAGAGGCCGGGCCCTTGAGGTCATAACAAAAACTCGACTGCGACCGAGCGGCCCCAGAGGCCGGGCCCTTGAGGTCATAACAAAAACTCGGCTGCGACCGAGCGGCCCCAGAGGTCGGGCCCTTGAGGTCTTAACAAAAACTCGGCTGCGACCGAGCGGCCCCAGAGGCCGGGCCCTTGAGGTCATAACAAAAACTCGGCTGCGACCGAGCGGCCCCAGAGGCCGGGCCCTTGAGGTCATAACAAAAACTCGGCCGTGAGCGGTCCTAGAGACCGGGCCCTTGAGGTCATAACAAAAACTCGGCCGTGAGCGGTCCTAGAGACCGGGCGACAAAATAAAGCCGAAAGGCTAAGAATTAACAGTCCTCGAGAGGGCTGCAAGCCCAAGTCCAAAAAGGCAAAGGGTCAAACACCTTAAGGGAGTTAGGCGCCGTATGGCACGCCGTAAAAACAAAAAAAAACAAAAAAAGAACACCCACGTACAAACAAGACACAAAAGAAACGTCCAAAGCTTTGAAGCGAAAAGGACCAAGTCTTATTCACAAAAAAACGATTTTCTGTACAAGTGTGACAAAACAAAAACGAAATAAGGAAAAGGGGGCAGCATGTCAAGGGAGTGCCGCTCGGTCTCCTCCTCTTTGAGCCCCATGGACTCCTGAAGATCCCGTCTGCTCCAACGGAACCGCATCCTCAGGCGTAAGAGGTCCACTATCAGGCCATGCCTGAGGAGGGCCAGGGAAAGGCCTACCATCGATGCCATACAAGTCCTCCGCGCTCAAGGCGCCGGCATTCCTGGGATCAAGGACGGCTACAGGGAACCGCGGACGGATCAATCGCGCCACTCGGCGACACATGCGAACACCGTCCCGGAACTTGCCGTCCAGCACAAGAGCCATCTCAGCAATCTACACGGACGTCCTCAGCCTCTCCTCCTGGCGAAGGACCCGCTCCTGAAGGAGGCTCTGCCTAAGCCGCAGACCCTTGACAGTAGCCTCCAGGGAAGCAATTCTTTCCTTTGCTCCAGCCAGCTCCGCTTCCGCCCGCTACGCAGCTTCACGAGCTGCCCTCGAGGACCTCATTTCCAGACGGGACTGAGCAATCACTCCCACCAGTCCGTTAAGGCCGGCTATCAAGCTCTGGAGCTACAATAGAAAAGTTCATCAAGGCATGAACAATGAAAGGCAATGGAGGAAAGGAAACAACATGCCACCTTAGAAACAAGAGGGTCATCCTCTATGTCACGCTCCACGCGGGACTCGGACTCCTGCGGCTCGCTCCTAAGCCCTGCAGGCGCTACCTCAGATACAGACTCGTCGGCTACAAAAGGCGCTGGAAAGTCTGCCTCGAAATCGACGCCCCTGAGAAACTCAGGCAACCGCTCGGCCTAAACCACAACAGGGCGCTCAGAAGGATCAGAAGGCGCGAACTCGTCAACGCTCAAATCCACGACCTCCACCATCTCTCGGATCATTTCAGCCGACACTCCCCTCTCAGAATCCCTCACGGCACTCCCACCTCCTATGTCCTCGGGAGGGTGATCAATCCTGCCCGAGACGTCACCAGGCGAAGCAACGGGAGCACCGGGAACAAAATCATCACGGGGGGGCTGGACGTCCGAGGACCCCG
Organism: Nepenthes mirabilis; assembly: GCA_025585075.1. Taxonomy (NCBI): domain Eukaryota; kingdom Viridiplantae; phylum Streptophyta; class Magnoliopsida; order Caryophyllales; family Nepenthaceae; genus Nepenthes; species Nepenthes mirabilis. Next base: position 13,835 of record JAODPA010099217.1, read on the forward strand.
CACTCTGAGCAAGAATCTCCGCAGGTGTAATCGGAAGATTAGCAGTGGAAGTGAAAGCGATACCGCCAGATCCCGAGGGCCCCGAAAGAAAGGCTCCAGTCCTCACCCTCTTGATCAGAGGAACATCATCATCATCCTCATCATTGCAGGAGGTCTGGGCCCCAGGGAACTCTCTGATCCGCACAACGGCTCTTGAGGGCTCGGCCGAAATATTAGCAGTGGAAGTGAAGGCGAGACCCCCAGGCTTCAAGGACTCAGAAAGAGAGTCAGTCCTTGACCTCATGAGCAGAGGAGCAGCCACGTCATCGTCGCTCATATCCTCAATATTAAAGTCCTCATCATCACTCGAGGAGCGCTCTGCAGTGGGTCCCCCAATCCTTGGTCTCTCCTTGGCCGTTATGAGAGGAACTGGGCCGGGAATCTCCTCCCGCTGTCCCCACTTGGCTTCCCTGAATTTATCAGCGGCCAGCCAGATGTTGTGCTTGTTCAAATGGAAGGTCCACAGATTGGCCAGCACCAAGTCTGTGTGCGCCTTCACTTCCTTCCGGTCCTCCCTTGAAGGGTCAGAGTAGTACTGGCTATCCACCTTCCCCCACGTGGTAGGGATGGTCCAGTGCTCATAAACGCCGAGGAAGAAGAACTTGCCTTTCCACCGCCTCGTGGAATCCGGGTTGCCACCACACAGCGAAGAAAATTCCGGGCGGGGAGTCATTACGAACCAGTCAAGGTTCTGCGTGAAGCGGAACATCACCTTGACCGTAAGGGCATTCAAGAGCTTCTCATGGCACCGAAAAAAGACACACAAGGACACCAGGTACCTCATTGCGTTCGGCTGAAGCCTGGCGAGAGGCACGCCGAGCGCCCTCATAATGTCATAGAGCTCCACCGAAATGGAAAACCATAGCCCGCCTTTGAGGTGGGCCTCATAAACGGTGATGAAGCCATCCGGAGGGTACAGCACCCTATCATGCGGCTCCGGGATCATCATGGCCATAGACTCAGGGATTTGATACTGAGCTCGGATCTCTGTGAGCTTGCCGAGCGTCACCGTGGAAGCAATGTCTCTCACTCCAGGCGCCATGGAAACCAAAGAACAAAAGAGAAGACGAAGCTCGAACGAAGAAGAAGACGAAAAACAGACGCGAGGATGGAAAATCAGGGCAATGGGACGTTTAAATAAACCCTAGAGTACGGAAAGACGTACTCATTACCCTCGCCACGCGTCAACAGGCCATTCGCCTCAGAAGTCTGGTGATCTCTCCTTCCCAAGGCGCCTGATAGCGCGTCACATCAGCAGGATACGGCATTTAATGCTCCAGCAGGAAAGTGAAACGGCGGCCCAGAAAAGGTCCGAGGACAACCTCCCGTCAAGGTCAACGCAGTGCTCGCTGCCAGGACACACGCTCTCGGACGACCAACACCTCCAGCAGGCTGACGACTTCATGCCAAACGACCGAGAACTTCGGATCCTTTGGCATGGGGGGTATGTTGGGCCCCAGTATGAAGGCCCATAAAAGCACGGCCCATGAGATGCATGCCAAGTAATAGGCCCAGAGACACTCTCGCGAGTGGAGGAGATCAGATGGCGCATGTAAGAAGCCCAAAGACCGAGGACCCAAGAGGTCCCTCAAAGCCTCAGAACTACCCGAGCGGCCAGGGAGAGGCGCTCGGACTTTTTCCCAGAAGGCCCCCAAGAGCCGCTTCCTCTCACGTGTCCACAAGCTCACGAGGAACGTCATAACTGGACGGGAACCGCCCGTTCATAGCCGGGAATGCTGGCTAGCCTACTTCGCCGGTTTCGAAGAAAGGCTGCAACTACTACCAGTCGCCGTCTCAACAGGGCACGCCTAGTCAAATCAAGGCTGATATCTAGATCCTGTACACCTGACACATTCAGATGCTGCAACAGCGCCGTCTGTATGCCACTCCCCACACGTCAGCTGCATTAAAGGAAGCCACTGGACGAGCTCCTCAACCGCCGGATGGACGACACGTGTCTACTCCCTAACGGCCCGGCTTCCACTATAAATACTCAGCAAGGCCCCAGGGCAGGCCATTGGGAAGAGCAAGGAGAACTTTCCTGATTCTACAACGACAAGCCCCAGCTTTCGACCGGACACTATCCCTCTCCAAAATTTACTCCCCAAAGAAGAGTAAAAAGGCTCCCAACGAGCATAGCTTCCTTAGGAGAGAAACACAAAACGTGAGACAGAGAAGGGAATAACCCTCACGACTGTACTTTGTAAAATCTCCAACCCATATAGTGAAACTCTTTTCAGGCCCTGAGCCTCGTGGTTTTTTCTCCCCATTCAAGAGGAGGTTTTTCACGTAAAACATCCAGTCTCAATCTTCATCTCGTGTCCAACACTTCAAATACTTGTGTTGCTTGGTAACCACGGTTCGGACTGGACGCACCTCTGCATCTCTCGGCCGTATTGGACCCCTTGGATCCATCACCCCTCATCAACGTGCCTGGTCCGAAAGAACCGCGGAACCTGAACGCAACAAAAAGGTATCTTGAAAAGCATCAAGTATAGTGTTCTTGCTTTATTGGTGGGTTGCATGAGAAGTCATTTGCACTCTTTAGCTTTATGCAAATAGAGATTCTGGAAATTGTTATTCTTTCCATTGATCATCAATCTTATTCGATAGATCTGCGTTAACCAGGTAGTTATAATATCAAAGTTATGGGGTATCAGATGCCCTTCACCATGGGAATTAGAATAATGGTAGTATGGGTCCTTGAGCAGTAAAAGACCTAAAAGATCTTCATTGCTCCTTTCACCATTCGGCAAGCAGTTGATTTAAAATTAATGGATGAATATTGTTGTATTCAACAATATAAGGGAAAGGTAATAATTTGAGAATGTTATTGCTACTAAGATGATGTAGGACGAGTAGGATAACTAGAATGTCAAGATCTGCAACCCCATCAAAACTACTCCGACTTCCCGCCCACTAGTTGTGGTGGCGATGGTAGTGGTAATAAGTATTCTTGTGTGGAATAGTTCTTTCTTTACAAACCAAGTAATATAATATTATTATCATATTATTTCATCTACACCTTATTCTATTCTAACAATCAAAATACAAATTAGATACTATTTATACAATTTCGTACTTATTTTATGTAGTCTATCAATTAAGACCTATGTACTTATATCATAACATTGAATGTATACAAAATCCTTTATTCTTATAAAATTCAATTAGTCTATTTTAAATTACTTTTTGTTAATGTAAAAGAAAATAAAATATAGCGCATAAGAATAAAGTCATATGTACTCAATGATCTAAGTCACTTGTTGGATAGTGGATAAAGAATAATGGCATTCATGCGCATTTAGTGAAACACTTTATTCCATCTCTGGGACTTTGCATCACTAGGAGGAATGCTTGTATAAGAAGTTACGACTTATGATAATCTAATAAAGCATAGCTTTCTCTTGAATATTGTGAGTTAAGGAGAATCTAAAGAAATATTGCACGCAAACATGTTAAATATCTTGCCATTACAAGCAAAGAGTTGAGCATCATGGTAAAAAAAAACTACAAATGATATGATCACCTGAAGTACTAGCTACACCCTCAACTAAAGAAAATCCATATGGATGAACAAGATAATCGTAGCCGTGGGTTGATAAGTATGCCTGAACATCTACCGGTGCCATTATCAAGTCAAGAAATGCCAACCGAAGGAAACAACGACGAAGATGGACAAAAGAATAAGGGAGATAAGTATGGCCACCATTGTTCTATTTTATAATCACAATTTATATTTTTTATGCAATTACAGGATTTTAGCAGAGAATGTAATTGATTTCGCCTTGTTATATGATGGCTGTTTTAGGACATGAATAATTTTGTTTAACTATGTATATTATTTAAGCGAGAATTTTATTATTTATCAGTTTAAATTTATATAAATATCAGTTTATCAAAGAATGTGCTACTACTATCCAAGTAGGTGGCGTTTTAGCTCATGCTATTTGAGCTAGTGTTCACAGCCGCCTACCAGTGATGGTGCAGGCATATCTTTGCTAATTATATATTTAAAGAAAATTTTTTCTTTTTCTGTAGACAACAATAAATTATGCTTCAAAAGACTGATATATTTTCACTATGATGAAGGACCGGTCAAGATACTTGACCAAGTTCATTGAACTGGATCACCCCACCTTAAAATGTAGCTCAATTACCTTTCCTTTTTATCAACAAAATGATACAATTGTCTTTTACGCTGAGTAATTTTAAAACACTTAAAGCAATTGAATTGATCGATAAAATCACTCTCAAGGTAACTTAATGCCCCGCCACAACCACCACAACCAACCACCATAATTTCCTTCCCCACTAACCAACTACTACCCAACCCTGGTACCTCCAAATCACTTTTCTTTGCCTCAAAATCAAACAACATTTTTGAAGTACCATATAAGAATTCGTAAACAAAATTAAGTGCATTTATAGGATAGGTGTGACATACCGTATTTTTAATCGAAAATTTGGTAGAGTTTCGGTTTTAATACGGTCATCGGCCTAATATAAAATCTGTAAAAATTCTTGTACGACAAGCACATAATTCACAATACATAAATCACAGGATCCAAAAGCCATAAAACCACACGTGACACTAACGTTATAACTTCGGTATGACGTTGGCTCAATATAAGTGCTATTAGATATCCAAACTAATCATAATAACCTACGAAAGTATATACATTTATCAATATAGCAGAAACTATACTACGAATATGTCATCATATGCATACATCTATATATAAAATCTATCAAAAGTATATAATATCTCATCAGAAGACATAAAATCACATAACTAAATCTATAAAATCATCTTCCACGTCTTCAAATCTAGTCGACTCAAATCCTCCACCCAATCCATAAGGTCATCCCACTCTCTCAAGCCACTAGCCGTCGCTTCTCTCTGCAAAATGTGGTTGGCGGCGGGGTTCCTGCTTCTCAAAGCAAGGGTTTCACCCCCAAATGGATTTTTTTTTGTATTTTGAGTTTATAATTTTTTTTCCTAAACTGAGGGTGAAATCCTGCTTTGAGAAGCAGGATCCACATCCCAAAAGGGGTTTGAAGTTAAGTAAAATTTTTGTGATTTTACTTAACGTCCGTAAAATTAGGTGAAAGAAGATCCTGCTTTTTCGCCCTGGGCGGTCTGTTTTGTCCATAATATTTTCATGATTTTGTATGTGTTTCTTCCTTTTAAATTATTTATGTGAACGGATCTAGCTATCCGTTAACCGACAGCCCAAATCAAATATTATATTTTTTTAATTAATTAGTTGGACGGATCTGGGCTGTCCATTGACCGACGGCCCAGATCTGATGTTATATTTTTTAATATCATCCATCCATTTAAATTTTTTATTCGATGGCTCAAATTATTTGAAAATTTGGGCTGTTGATTACGAGATAGATAGATGGCCAAGATTAAAACTTCGAAATAAAAAAAATAAAAATTGGGGTTGTTGATTACGAGACACGTGAACGGGCGAGATTAAACTTGGAAATTTTAAAAATTACTAATCCCTAATCCTCTCACTCTCTTATGCCTCTTGCCATGGCCTCTCTCTCTCTTTGCCAAATGGGGTTTGAAGTTAATTTTTTTCATGATTTTACTTAACGTTCATAAAATTAGGCGAAGCAGGATCATGCTTTTCCGCACTGGGCCTTCGGTTTCATCTGTAAAATTTTCATGATTTCGTATGTGTTTCTTCTTTTTAAATTATTCATGTGAGCGGATGTGACCGTCCGTTAACCACCGGCTCAGACCAAATGCTTTGTTTTTTTTTAATTCGTTATTTAGACGGATCTAGGTTATCCATTAACCGACGGCCCAGATTTGAAGTTATATTTTAAAATTTTGGACTGTTGAATACGAGACACATGGACCGCCGATATTAGACTTCGAAATAAAAAAACAAAAATGGGGGTCGACGATTACGAGACACATGGACGGGTGAGATGAAACTTGAAAATTTTAAAAAATACGTATATCAGTTGCCTCGTCCATTTTCTGTCTTACTTTCTCAAACCCTAATTCCTAATCCTCAAATTCTCACAAGCCTCTTGCCGTTGCCTCTCTTTGCGGCTCTCACCCCTCCGGACGGCAGACGATCGCAGAACTATCGCCGCTACTCTCCAGTAATCTTTCTTTCCCTGGTTCTCACCTTTGGTAATGACATTCAGTGAGGTCGAATAGCAGGTAACGAAGTTTTGTTGTTATTTTGAATATATGCCTCGTTTGCTCCGTCACTTCTAAAACCCTAATCCCTAATCCGCTCACTCTCTCAAGCTTCTCGCTGTCACATCTCTCTGTCACATCTCTCTGTGAATTGGGTTAGAAGTCAAGTAAAATTTTCATGGTTTTAGTTAACATCTTTAAAATTAGGTGAAATAAGATCCTGCTTTTCCGCCCTGGACCGTCGACCGTCGGATGAAATTGACGACCCCGATTTCGTATATGTCTTTGGTTAAATTATATATGTGAACGGACCTGGACTGTTCGTTAAACGGTCTAGATCAAAAGTTTTATTTTTTTTAATTAGTTATTTGGATGTATCAAGATGTCCTAGATTTGAAGTTATATTTTTTTAATCTGGACTGTCCATTTTGAATTAATCTGAAGTTATATTTATTTGAGATTATACATGGCTCAAATAATTAATTGGGTCTAGTATTTTGGTGCACTTGTATATAATACTAACATATTATGACTAAGTCCTTAAAACTTTTGGGCTGACCAAATCAGACTGTTAGGACCACTTTGTTTCTATCAGACATGTCCCTTTAGAACATTATATTTTAGGTGTTGTTGATTTTCTAGTGTTTGGCTCATATTGAAAAATCTTTTCCACATTTTTGGAATTTTGCCCATGCACACAAGAAAAAGGAAAAAAAAAATACATTGATTAGAAAAATCTTTTTCTTTTGTCAAATGAAAACTTATGCTGAAAATATTTTTTTTTGAAAAAGATTTTCCTTGTGATTTAAATAATTTCACAGTTCAAAGATTGTTATTGATCTTAGTATAAAATACCCAATTTTGAAATGCGGGGGTATCACATATTCGTTGACAGGATGAAGACAATTGGAAAAGCACCTAAACCAAAACCAGAAGCAATACCGGAGCCAGTAGCACTTGTACCTCATTGTGCCGTCGAAGAAATACCGGAGCATCTTATACAACCGTTACGCAAAACAGTGGGAATGAATGTAAGTGATACTCATGTGGGGTATGACTTGTTCGTTGACAGGATGAACACAATTGGAAACGCACCTGGACCAAAACCAGAAGCAATGCCGGAGCAAGGAGCACCTGAACCTTCAGTGGTTTGGATGCAATTGGAAGACTATACAATGATTGGCCGCTCCAATGCAATACGGGAGCAATTTGTTTTACAACCGTTAAGCAAAACCCTGGTAATGGATGAAAATGATACTAATGTGGGCTATCACACGTTCGTTGAATGAAAATGATACTCATGTGGGTTATCACATGTTCGTTCAGGGGATCACCACAAATGGAATAGCACCTGAAGGAAAACCAGAAGCAAAACCGGAGCGAGGAGCACCTGAACCTTCAGAGGTATGTTACTTTTATCCAATATAGGAGAATCTTATTATACAACGGGTAAGCAATACCATGGTAACGAATGAAAATTATACTCGTGGGGTATCACATGTTCGTTCAGGGGATGACCACAAATGGAATAGCACCTAAAGGAAAACCAGAAGCAAAACTGGAGCGAGGAGCACCTGAACCAAATAGAGGTG
>JAODPA010099228.1:0-21632 GCA_025585075.1 Nepenthes mirabilis
AAGTGGGTATGAGAACACTTGCCTCGACGCGTGCTTTCACCTTTATACCTGGCTTTCGGGTGGAATTGGACTCTCGGGCTCGATCTCCCTTCTTCTCTCTCTAGAATCGCGCTCTCTCTCTCTAGAAAAACCCTCGGCCCGTGCGAAATGAACGAGAGAGAGGCGCGGCGCGTTTTTATACTGCGCCGGCCGCTCGAGCGGCCTGGCGAGCGGCCAGGCTTCGGGCAGCCACCGCTCGAGCGCCCCCTCGAGCGGCTGGCTAGCGGCCAGAATACGGGAGGTTCTGGTTTATCCGATCGAGCGCCCCATCGAGCGGCTGGCGAGCGGCCAGCCCACGGGTCGGTTCTGCTTTCTCCGCTCGAGCCTCGGCTCGAGCGCCCAGCAGGCGCAAGCCTGCTGGCAGGGCTTCGGCAGCCCGGACCCGAATAATTTTCTGATTTTTCTTCCGATACCAAACCTTAATCATCCCATAAGATTAGTATTGATCATTAACATACTAATCATCTCTTAATTATCGGGTTCACAAATCCGGAACCTCACAGTCGATGCCAACGATCAAGAATCTTCTTTGTCCAGAGGCCAAAGGCAAGGGCCCAAGTATGTTGAGCCCCCATTGTGCGAACAGCCACTAGGATTGGAGGCATTGTAGCTCCGTGTGCGGCTGATGTGTCATGTTGCCATGGACCTGGCAACTTTCACACTTCTGGACGAACTCCATAGCGTCTCGCTTCATGGTGGGCCAATAGAACCCTTGCCGCATGACTTTGAATGCAAGGTTCTTGCCCCCAATGTGCGAGCCGCATAGTCCCAGGTGCACTTCGCTCAGTGCTTAGTCAGTTTCCTATGGCGTGAGGCATTTCAAGAGGGGAGTGGAGTATCCTCACCTGTACAGTATTTCGTTCAGGATCGTGTACCATCCTGCCGTCTTCTTGATTCACTTGGCCTCGTTGGTGTCGTCAGGCAGGGTCCCTTCGATCAGGTACTTCACGTACGGCGTCATCCAATTTTTTTCTGCGTCGACCCGCAGCACTTCTTTATCTTGGGAGTCGATGCTAGGTGCGGTTAGGACTTCCCTGGGCTCTCCAGCGTACTACTCCATGGATTTGGCAGCCGCGTCCCGGGCCAGTCGATCAGCGCGCTCATTATCCGACCTTGGGATGTGCTCGATCGCAAACCGATCGAACTCAGGGATCAGGGCCTTTACTTTCACCAAGTACCTCACAAGCTGCGGGTTCGAGGCATCAAAGTTCCCCTTCACTTGATTGACCACAAGTTCGGAGTCACTACGCAAGACCAACAACCACACGGAACATTCCTTAGCCAGTGCAGGCCCGCGAGGAGGGCCTCGTATTCTGCTACGTTGTTTGTGGCCGGGAAGGCCAATGTGACTGAGTACGCAATCTCCATGCCTTTCAGTGTCCTTAGCACGACTTTGGCTCCGCTCCCTGCTTGAGTGGATGATCCGTCCACATTCAGAGTCCATACAGGAGGATCATGGTCTTCCACGCTTCCTGGGTTGTCGTCTTCTTCCTGTGCTGGTGTCGCCACTTCCACGATAAAGTCAGCCAGAGCCTGTCCCTTCACGGCTGGCTGGGGCCGGAACTCCAGATCAAACTCTCTTAACTCGACAGCCCACTTGACCAACCGTCCGGACATCTCTGGCTTCTACAAGATCAACTTCAACTGCTGATCCGTCAGTACGATGATCCGATGCGACTAGAAGTAGGGCCGCAGCTTCCGCGCCGCATAGATAAGCGCAAGCACCATCTTTTTAGCGTGCAGATAGTGGGCCTCCACATCCGTCAACACCCGGCTCATGTAGTATACCGGTTGTTGCCTGCCTTCATGCTCTCCGACTAACACGGGGCTGAGAGTTGCTATTGACGTAGCCAAGTAGAGGTAAAGTTCTTCTCCCTCGCGTGGCAGGCTTAGGAGTGGTGCGCTGGAGAGGTAGATCTTCAACTCCCTAAAAGCCTCATCGCATTCCTCATTCCACCTGAATCCCTGCGATTTGGTGCCCCTTAGCGCCTTAAAAAAAGGCAAGTATTTTTCTACTGACCTGGTGAGGAACCGCGAAAGCGCCGCTATTCTCCCGGTGAGCTTCCGTACTTCTTTTATCATCTGCGGGGGGTTCAGGTCGAGGATGTCCCACAGCACTTTGACTTTCTCCTCCATCGACGGGTCCATAGTGCCTCTCCATGCGTTGATGACATCGTGGAGCTCCGTGGGATCCTGGAGGTGCGGTCAAGCTCGTCGGGGATGGCGACTCTTCGCCTGAGTGGCTCGCTCGCTGTTGGAGACTGCTGCGGTCGGCCTCCCATTGCCGCGCGAGTTGCGGGGGTTACGCCCCTCAGGGATCTCCTCCCGGTCATCACTGGCGGGATGACTTTTCGCTTCATTAGGATCATCTCCGCTTGGGGCAGCCTGGGCTGCAGCATTGTCGAGCTGGTTGGCTCGCCTCCTACGAGCCGCTGCACGATGCTTTGCTCTCTTGGCGGTGGAGGCCTGAGACCCTAGAGGAGCAGTTCCCGGCCAGGGTGTTCCCTTGTTCTCGCATAGGGCGCGGAGGACTAACTTGATATCGCCCACGTCCGCAGCCAGGCGGTGGACGTCAAGCTCCGGACGGTCGTTCACTTGGTTCCCAACAGGGGGTCTTCATTTTGGGCAATGACCTCCATTGCTGGAGCACTAGCTTGTACTCGAGTATTCACCATCTTCTGGAATTCAGGAGCAAGGTGGGAAAGAGACACTTGGCTTCTCGTTAGTTTCCCACAGACGGCGCCAATGTTGTGTCCAGGGTCCACGGTTGCCTCACAGATTAAAGAGCCTTCGGATTCCTAAGCACGCGGTGGCATCAGGAGAAGGGTCCGATCTCCATCTCTATGAACCTGGACCTGCACAACACAAACAACAAACAAGAGGTTAGGGATCCGGCGGTATTTCTCCCACCGAGGCCGCTCCGACGCTCAAGTCAGCAAATTCCCGCAATGAACGAAAATGGCGCACGCTAGGAGCGGTGCGCGGATGAATGTTGCAATGGTGTGAGAGGTGCATATATGATGGTATGGAGAATGCAATGAGCAGGTTACAGAAGGCGTAGCTTCCTTGATGCACCGCAGTGGGTGGCTAATTATCCCGTAGTCTGAATAGACGTAGGGATTGTGATCGTGAGCTAGCTCGTGCCAGAAGGAAGTGAGAGCGTTCTCAGTTCCAGCTCTTTTCTTTCTTGTGACCCAGTTGAGAAGAGGGTAACTCAGAGTTCGTAGGTGGATCGCAACTAGGAATCTGAGTTGGAAAATTGGGGATCGGAATCCCTTTCTCTGCGGGGTGTAGGAGCTCTTATAGGCCCCTCCCTATTGGACTCTAGGCGCCAAGATGCCCGTTGTGAGGGCTCCTTTGCCGCTGGTCGCTGTTGTAGACCGCCGGTTATGTCGACTGTCGTTTTGTCGTGGTTGGAAGGCCCCTGGCGCTGCCGGCCATGCCTAGTTTTCCCCGAAACTAGGATTGGCTGGCTGCCTGCAGGCGGCTGCGTGAGCCGTTGGCGCTGTGCCAGCTGCTTCTCCATTGGCTGGCCTTTCCGCCTTTCTGTCGATAGCGTATTAATGCGTTGCAGAGTTCTTGTCGCCTCCTGCCAGCGTGACTCTGCATACGCTTCCTGCGCCGTTGGGCTGGGCTCGTCATCCCGCATGGGCTTCGAAACTCTTCATGGGCCAATACATGGGACCCAACACTATCCATTTGATTTAAAAAGTCATAATGAAATATTTATTGACCCAGAGAAGCAAACCGAGTCATGACTCGGGATGTGTACTTATTGACCCAAAACGGTTGGCACAGCGCAAACATAATTTGAGAAATATTTGGGTGAATATTCTGAATTTGTTTATCTGTCGAAGGATTAAGTTTTTGTTCTGAAAAATTGTCTTGGGTATGGCTGTGCAGCTTGACTATCTGTTGATTACTTGTTGTTACTTCTTTTTTTGTTCAATTTGTTTCTCTGCCAGAGGATCAGGTTCTTCTACTAAAGAATTAGCTTGGCTATGACTATGTGGCATGATTATTGATTAGTTGTTCTTAATTATTTTTTCTGACTTTGTGACTGATTAGTTGTCCAACGGTTCTGGTATATATATATATATATATGTACATGTATGTGCGTGTGAGAGAGATAAGTATCTTGAAATTGAATAACTCAGAACTATTAAGATAATCAAATTTTCTTATTTGAATCTTACATAATATAATGACAAACAAAAAAATTAAAAGATACGGAGCTCACTTTTCAATATATTATTTGACACTCAAATTAATAATATTTTTAAAAGAAATGGAAAAAAATAAGGAATAATGAGATTGAAAAAAGAGGAGGATTGGACTCTGTAAAAAATTGGATGTGGAGGACTGGGCTCCATAAAGGAGGACTTGGTTCCCTAGAGAGTAGAGGACTGAGCTTCAAAATCTATGAAAATTTTTAAGTGACAAGAGGCTAGGGCTCTATACTTGTCTTCTAGATTTTTTTCCTCTCCTATTTTTCATAAAAGGTAGACTTATTTATAACCTTATTATTAATCGATAACAATTTTCTAAAGAAGGATGACTATTCATCATCTAAGCAATTACTTTTGGGAGCTAAATAGTTTTGTGGTATGATATATACATTGAATGTAGCACTTCTTTAGAGTATATTAACTACAAGCTTGATTTAATTGAATAGTTATAATATCTCTTTGGTTCATTTAATCGTTTATAAGTTTTAATTATCAAGTTGATTTGTTTGTTTGGCCATTCAGAACTTCGACATTTTTGTATTTTTTACAGTCCGATCATTCAATTACTCGATAGTTTGATCACTGGTTAAACTTCATTCTAACCTGTCTTAAAAAATTCAGTTAATTCATATTTCTTTATAAATTTATTGTTTGCAGGCCTCATGCTTTAGCAAGTTGGGTTAATTTTATTTTAGATGATACCTAAGACTAGCTCCAAATATTCAGATATTGAATTCAAGCTTAAAGTATGTTAAAGTAAAAATCTAAGTGGTTTGTTTTGAATACTTTTCAAATGATTCTTTCCAATAGAATCTTAATCTAAGCATTTAATGCTAAGCAATGTTATCAATTAGAGCCTAATTTCTGATATTTTGACCAAATTATTTTGGTTGATTGACTACTTTTCTTTTACCTCAAAACGATCACTTTACAATTCTTTTTTTTTTTCTATAAAAAGGGACCACTCTCATTTAATCTTCATCTAAATTTGAAGTTTCGATATCAAACCTTGTTTGTGCTTGGCAGATTGAAGGGAAGAAAGTTCATCTAGATGCTTTGGTATTCATTTGAAAAGTGTCCTTAAAATTTGTAGTAATTATCTTCTTTTATGAAAAACTATCTTAATTTCTCTATTTTGTACAACATCCTAAGTCAAATTGATTTCTATATTTGATTAGTTGCTCTTGATACCTTATTCCATCCATTGTTGGGGAATCTAGGCTCATACTAGACTTCCTGTTGAACCATTCGGTTCAATGTCTCTCAATTCTTTTACTGTGATATCTTCGTTGGTTTAATATCAACCGGCCTAAGTCGTTTAACAGGGTGTTGGATTTTGTAGACTAGTGAACCATTTGAATGATTTGTGTGGTGAACCTTCTAGATGATCCACTTTTGTTGTCAAGATTCTCTACTTTCTTCTTTTTTCTTTGAGTAGAATAATTTGATATTTCTAATATAAAAGTATATCTTCTATGTAAATGTATCCATGAATAGAAGAAAAATTTTTATTTTAATATATAGATTGTAGCTGTCAATCAGTTCCTTTTAGATTTTGCGCTTATATTTATCTGTATGAGATTATAAGTTATCAAAAACTTAGATTAATAAAACTATTTGAATAGAAAATTTTTTTCAATTATTGATCTTGACACTTTCAAATTTTCTAAATTTTAACTTGGTGTAGATTTGACAATTTGTCTATCTAACAACCCAAAATTCTAACAGCTCATTCTTCTGACAAGTTAACACCCTTAGTTTAATAATTCAAAATTAAAATTATAAGAGTCTACCGGATTCAAATCTTAAGCAAGTTGGACTTCTAAAATATTATATTTTGATAATTAAATTCATTACTTCATAGTTATGATGGCTTCTATAACTGAAATGACTCGTTAGTAGAGCATTTAATATAACAATTGGTAGTCTATATATTGCACCATTTTTAAATCATTACAGTACATAGTGCTTTGGCTTTAAACTTACAAGAAGGCATGTCATCATTCGGTCGATGCCGAAAGAGTAACACGTCATTTGAATCAGCGTTGTTATGAAATGCATTGTTTCCAATTTGGTTGCTCTTTTAAATTTTAACATCTTTCTTTCATCTTTTCAAATCCTAAATGCACCTTCTTCTTTTTACATCAAAGAATTGATCGTAGGTTTTCTTTGATCTTCTTATTTTCAATCTCTCATGTGTGACAGACCGTATTCCAATCAAAAATCGATAAGGTTACGTCTGTGATATGGCTGCCAAACTAATACAAAAATCTGAACAATATCATGTCCAACATATAAAAGTCTATCCCAAAGCAAATATGGCATCCAAATAACACACGTTCATCAACATAGGATCCAAAATTGCCATAATATTCTTGCGGCTCCAACGCTAAGTCTCTGGACTCCACATCGGACACAGAAAAATGTCACTAAGTACCTAAAATACATCACAAACCTGCAAAAAATATCCCATGATAGAATATATTGCATTCCGTTTAAACTTAAGTCTACTGATACTTTTCATCACGAAAGGGTAATACACATATACAATTCCCCTTGCCCCAAAAGAATCATAGCTATGCCAAAATACAAAAGATAAAACCCAAAATATGTCATATAACTTTCAAGCCCTATGACTAGCATTGATCCTTCACTCCTACTCGTCGGGTATGAACTCGTACTAACCATCTGAGAGGTTAACAAAAGTAGTAATGAGTGAGTCAAACACTCAACAAGGCACGATTATATCAAGAGACATGCAACTTTATATTCAAACATAGCCATATATATATAAAGGAATCAGGACAATAAAAATTCATAAATCATGAATAGAAAATCAAAGCTTTCATAAAATCATTCAAGTTCCTTTGGTTTCTTCATAATTTCTTATCCGTTCATTTACTTTGAAAATTGGTTCTTAGTTGAGGGTCAAAGCAAAATAAGCCTTACTACTTAAAGGAGCAGTCAATCATAATCTAGATTGTACTTACTCCTGCATAATCAAAAGCCTTTTTCTCCTATTCAAGACTAAGAGATGAGCAATTTACATATAATATCTATAGACGGGGCTTTAGCCGCAATACAGGTTCCTTAGCAGATAATGATCTTCCACCATAATATACTAAGGTATGCCAAAATATACTATTTGATGAACATTTTGTTGTCCAAGTTTTTAATTCTTAGTTCCTTAGGAAATTTTGCTCTTAAACCCAAAATTTCTTGATTCTCGCTATTGGAGAATAGTTCATAAGCCATAATTCTTAACTTAATCGCAGAATATCCTTCGTTGGTCCTTTCTCTTGAGCTTACATATTTTCTTGTTCATGGGAGCTTAGCCATTACATGGTCTCAAATATAAGCATAATTTAACTTGAAGCATAGGAGATTTTATGAGATTCTTACCACATTATGCCAAACGTAACCTTAGAGTTTTCGAATCGCAATTTCCTTCACAAATGGTTTGTTCTTAATTTTCAAAACATATAAAATCAATGAATACATAATACATGCAATTAGTGCCAAATAATCATGTTCATAAGGGTTTTAATTTTCTAAGGCCGTATCATGCATAAATTCCCAAACAAACAGATAAAATTGTCCAGATGTGGGTTTTTTGTTAGATGCAATTTCATATAAAATCTAAAAATCCGACATCCAAACTGGTAAATCATCATGCCCAAATGTGGGATTCAAGTATCCAAAGCCAAATCATACATAAAGTTTCAAAATAAACGGGTAAAGTTTCGGGGCGTGGGGTTAGGGTTTGCTTCTTGACAAAACCACATAAATAGTGGAATCCAGACACCAAATCTACCAATAAATCATGCTCTTATCATGGGTTCCGTAAAATACATGATTCGGAGGATATTGGAACAAGAATACAGGAGAAGAACGAATGAAAAATACAACAAGAGAAAGAAAAGTATATTGGTGCACTTGCTTCCACACAATCTATAACCTCTTTAACTAGCTCTAAACTCGAAATAGACTCGAAAGCCTTGAAATCCTCTTCTTCTTCCTACTCCTTCGAGCTATCTTTCTCTCCTCTCTCTCCAAAATCATGAAAAATGATAGAAAAAGAGGCGCGTGCGCTTAAATATACAAAGTGGCACTCAATCGCCAAAGCACCCGAAGGGCAGCACTCAAGCGCTCATCGAGTGAGAGCTACTGTCAAAAGTGCCCCGGGCTAGCCTTGGGCAGTCCTCGGGCATTGCATTTTGCCAAATGCACCCTGAGAGTGCCTCGGGCGTGTCTCGGGTGTAGCCTTTCTGCCAAAAAGCTTCTGGACTTAATTGTTTCACATACATTAATCCTACTTTCAATTACATTAGCTTAATTATACCCTAATTACTATGCTTGAAAATCGGGACCTCACACTCTCCCCCACTGAGGAAATTTCATCCTCAAAATTAACAGATCCTAAGAATTGAACAATATACACACTTCAAGATAATTGGACAACTTCTCCCGAATCTCATTCTCCTTTTTCCAAATGGCCTCCTCTAGGGCATGATTTTCCCATAAAACCTTAACCAACGGAATCATTTTTGTCCGAAACACCTAACCTCTACGATCCAAAATTTGCACAGGTCCCTCAGAATATGACAATCCATCGCTGATTGATAGAGACTCATAATTAATGACATGAGTGAGATCATGAACATACTTTCGAAGTATCGATATATTGAAAATATTATGAACCTCTCCTAAGGTTGGTGGCAAGGCCAATCGATAGGTCACCTCTCCCATTTTCTCCAAAATCTCGAATGGGCTAATAAACCTTAGTTTCAACTTTCCTCTGACCCCAAATTTGGATACACCCTTCGACAGTAACACCTTCAAGAAGATAATCCCTGACTTTGAACTTTAGCTCCAATCTTCTCTGATCGGCATAACTCTTTTGCCTACCTTGTGCTACTTTCAGCTTCTCATGAATCATCTTGATCTTATCGGAGGTTTCCTTAATAATCTCCGGTCCCATAAGCCGTCTATTACCTGTCTCTTCCCAATAAATAGGCGAGTGGCACTTTCTTTCATACAATGCTTCAAAAAGAGCCATCCCAATGCTTGCATAATAACTATTACTATAAGCAAACTCCACTAGGGCTAAATGATCATCCCAATTGCACTTTAACTCCATTACCGAGGCCCTTAGCATATCCTCTAAAATCTAAATGGTTCGCTTAGACTACCCGTCCTGTAGATGATAACCTGTACCGAATTTCAAATCCATCTCTAACTTGTGGTGCAAATTCTCCCAAAACTTCGAGATGAATCTCAGGTCTCGATCAGATACTATGGTCGCTGAAACACCATGCAATCGAAATATTTCATTAATGTACATTAGGGTTAAGCGATCTCTTGAATAAATCACCCGAATGGCTGGAAAATGTACTGATTTCATAAGGCGGTCTATAATCACCCAAATGGTATCGTGATTCCTATGCATCCTTGGCAATCCCGATACGAAGTCCATGGATATATCTTCCCATTTCCAATTAGGAATAGACAAGGGCTATAAAAGACCTAACGACTTTTTACGTTCGGCCTTCAACTGTTAACAAATTAAGCATCTTCTCACAAAGGTCACAATTTCTTTTTTAATGTTCTTCTACTATAATATTTTCTTCAAATCCTGATACATCTTATTAATTTTCATATGGATCGTATACTTGGACCAATGAGCTCTTTCATGATTTCTTTCTTCAATTCTTCGACATTGGGTACACGAATCCGGTCATAGAACCTCAAAACTCGATCGACTCGGACACTAAAATCAGTCCTAGAATCTTGGTTTAAATCTCTCGCAATGGCAGCCAAGAATGGATCATCCATCTGCTCCTTGATTCAGTTCAATATTTCCAACTGAATTTGAAAATACAACAATATTATCCGATTTCCATAGTCATATCTTTGAATATCATATTGTTTTATGCATTCCAACATCTCCATCTCTTTAATTCTCAAATGAGCCACATAATTCGACTGATGGCTTAGAGCGTCTACCACCACATTGCCCTTACTCGACTGATACTGATTTCACAATCAAAGTCCTTCAAATAGTACATCCATCTTTTATGCCTCATATTCAGCTCATTTTGAGAAAAAAAGGTACTAATGCCCGGTTATAACCCATGGCGCCGCCTCGGGCACTTGACTGGAAGCCTCCACTAATGCCCGATTTTTCCTACGAAATATAAATTTTCATGTTTCTTAAACTAGTTTTGGTTATATTATCTCAATTACTTCCTAATTACTATATTTTAGAATTTGAAACCTTACAATAATAAATATAGGTCCATAAATATGAATGACGAAACTAAAATCAATAAAATACATACAAAGTCCTGTATATCAAATGTCTCAAACATTGAAATTCCAAATACTAAATATCCAAATATGATTTCATACACAAAATTCATAATTTGAATACGAATACCAAATAATCTTAATGGACGAAATAATCTAAAGTTTGATATCATAAATCTGAAGGCTCAAAATCCAAAATCTAATCTAAATCTAGATAAATTCGAATAATGATCAAAACCTAAAAGTTTCAAAAATCAAGCATCTAAATCAAGTGCAGGTACAAATCTCAAAAATTTAAAATATACTAAAATCTAAGAATTAAGGACCAAAGATTAACATTGAGGAATATGTGACGAAATGGATCATAATCTACTAATGACCTCTGTCAATAATTATACTTACTCAAATCAGGCTAATATGGATTTAATTTAAAATATCAAATTCTGTAGAAAATCGGGTAGAGCTTTCCCTAAAAGTGGACAAAAATTCATACAAACAACCTAAATTAACACAACTTGCATAAAACATATACATAAATAGTCCTCAAAATTTATTCCATGACACATCCATGGCTCCAATACAATACTATTAACTACCGTATTGGATCTAAATAGAGATACCGTCTAGGAACCGGTAAAAATTCCAAAATCAAAAATAACATGGAAATAACTATAACTATAATATCATCTGCTGAAGCAACACACTACATCCATCATAATACAAACAAACTATATCATCATAATATACAACATTCATTCAAAATACTAATTATATATATTCACAATTCATCAAAGTTTTCAAAATATTCAAAGGTCTTCAAGTCCAACAAGCTTCCTTCTTGCTAGATCCTACCTTCAGTCATTCTTATCTGGTATCAGCTTATCTAAAAGGGGGACAAAAAGCAAAATATGAGTCAAATATTCAATAAGGTACTATATAAACAAGAACAGAAAAATTTTCATGTAAATCATATAAATACATAAGGACAAAGAAACATAGAAGAAACTTGAAAATTAAATAGGTATGCAGACGAGGCAAAAACATGAAACGAAACATAAACATAAAAAATCCTATTTAAAAGTACTTAGTTCTTATTCAAAAACAATTTGATCATGAATTTCTCCTTATTTACATCCCGAGAGTAGGATGTTAACTTAATTCTTGATTCTTGGTTCTTAAACATGAGATCACTTGTTCTTGATTCTTAGTTCTTGGTTCCTAGTTCATCTGTTTGTATCCTCCTTTATTTACATCCCAAGGACAAGACGGTTCTCTGGTTCTTAATTTGTAGTTCAAAAACTCATATCTTCTAAAATTTACATCCTGAGAATAGGATGGTTCTATTGTTCTTGATTCTTAATTCAAAATACAAGTTCCTCCTTATTTACATCCCGAGGACAGAATGTTCAATTAGGTCTAATTGTTGTCCTCTAATTATTAATGCCCCGAGGAAGGCGGTCCACGCATCACTCTATGGATGGAGTAATTCTCATGGCATGCCGGAGTGCTTTGGGCCGAAGCCTTCATACAAGCTTGGAGCTCTCAATAATTTCGGACTGTGTAACATGTTACAATTTTTCAAAGGAAATTGTCCAAACTGCTCAAATAATTCATCAAATGACATTTCCTCTTCATAACCCAAAATTTACAAACACCCTACTCCCCATTTTTGAGCTAGGGTTTTGGGAAAAATATTTTGAACAAAAATGGAACGTGAATCGTGAGTTAAACATCAAAATTAGACCCATAAATCATGATACTTATACTTAAACATAAAATTTATCCACAATTCTATGAGAAATCTAAGAAACATGCATTAAATCTTGGAGGAAATGAGTATCAGAGCAATAATACCCTATGGAGATGTCAAAGAGCAACGATAAGAAAAGAGAAAGTTCAGAGTACACTTCTCTCACCCTGCTTTACTGATTTTCTTACTATGATCGGATCGGATGTGACGAAGAATCCCCCATCTTCCTCTTTTCCTCTCTTCCTCCTTCGTGCTTCTGCTTGTCCGTGCTCAAAACCCCCTCCCCTTTCCCTTTTTATAAATGCGGAATAAAGGTCAGTGGCTGAAAAACATGACTGGCACTTAAGCCTCAATCGGGCATCCTTCAGGCGCCCCCGTTCTATCATATTTCTACCTCGGGCGCTCATCGAGTGCCCTTTGGGCAGTCAATTCTACCAACTGCTCGCCTGGGTGGCACCTTGGACACTCCTCAGGTGAGCGATTCTACCAATCCCGCGCCCGGTGGCACCTAGAGTGCTGCTCGAGCGGTCCCATTCTGCAAGTCCCACGCCTGATGGTGCCTCGAGCACTCTTTAGGTGCGGAGCCCCTTTTCCCTAATTTGCTTTCTAATTTAATTTTTCTTCATTTTTCCTTAATCTATTTATCCTTAACTTAATTATATTAACTTAATGATTAGAATTTATTATATTTTAGAAACTCGGACCTCACAATTCTCCCCCACTTATGAAAATTTTGTCCTCGAAATTTAACAAACCTTGAAATTTCCTAATCGACAGTAGTCTTCCCAGCATTCCCAAATTATCTCTTCAGTTAAATGATTATCCCAAAGAACATTAAGTATTTAAATTGTCCTGATCCTTATTTCTTGATGTGTTCTATCAAAATCTAAATTCATCAAGTCCAAAAGCAACCCAATTTATTAACTACCGTTCCAACCTAGTTCAAAACCTCATACGGGGTAATGATTTTTTGCTTCGATTTACGCTAAGCCTAAAAAATGATCATTCCTTCCGAACCTTATATTTAACCTTAAAATATATAAGTTCACTACACTTTCGCTGCGCAACTCTAATCAATTACCTAATTAGGAATCGTTCGGTTATAACCCATCATCATATCTGATTTAACCTAACACCGAAAATTCTCCAATCAAGTTTGGTTAAGATTTCGGTATAAACTTCAAATCGCAATCAAATCTCAAAGTCGAAATACTTTATATTTTCATTATTTTATTGGTATGTCACCAAACCGATATTTTTCAAAAAATACATAATCCATGTGGAACACTTAGATCATACGCGGCCATAATTAGAACAAATCCCAAGATATCCATACCATGAAGACAATTCCCACAAATCCTCAAATTACAGCCATATTAGAAACTATAATTATAACAGTCACTCAAGGATTCGATATAGCTTTAGGTCATTAACTAAAATCTCAATACCCAAATACTGATCAACCTTAGGATCCTGTTGGCACAGCGACGAGCCAACTTATTAAACTCAAATACGTCCTCCATGATTACAATGAGTGGGCCATTCTAACCGTCCTGAAACAAAATCATAAAGACTTCTCATTTGATAAATTTATAGCTCCTATACTTCGAATACGATTCTGTCTCCCAATTTAAGAATACGACATCCCATTACCCAAGCATTTGAATCTACTCACGATTTACCTTTTACATCTCCTACAAAACATCAAAGGCATATTAAGTCGAAAGACTCCCAACATCAATTGCAAGTACTAATATCTGCTTTTCTTAAAGATACTAAGGTTCATCTTCACAATCTTTAAATAGGTCTGTCTACTTGTAATATCATAAAATCATCTCTCCTTTATAATATAACTATTCTGGCCCTTAAAATTATTAGATAATAGCTATATCCAAAAGCAATACTCACAATTTCTCAAAACGGAGACTCCAATTGCTAATTCCGACCTACGGGTAGAGTAATTCTATCTATAGACTTCTCTCCCACTTAATCCAAGGCAATCATCCACATACGATACAAGAAACATAATCCTAGATTTTCTTCAAAAATATCTCATTCTACCATATTTCACTTGATCCCTCAGGGATCGATCCAAACTACAGGGTCATCAATTTGCCATTCATTCCTCAAAAACTATCATTACATATCTCATTCCTCCTTTATGACACATCTCCTCAAACCTTCAAAATCATAGGACAATCACAATCCCCATAAGCAGCACCTACAATTCCTCAAGGTAAGGGCCTCATCAGCTAACCCTAACTATGGGTGAAACAATTTCAAATCATGAGCTTCTCCCCCACTTGGTTTGAGGGTAACCACCTATTATGATGCAAGAACAATATAATCCTAGCCTTCCTCAAAAATATTACATTTTACTATAACTTACTAGACCCATCAGGGGTCAACCCTAACAAAACGATCAATAATTTTTCCTAAATTCCTCGAAAGCTACCTTCACATGTCCCATTCTAATGAATACTAATCACTCCTTAGTCAAATGCCCCACGACTTTACAATTCTTGGAAAATACTTGTTGGATAGCTTATTAGATTAAGTTAAACCCAAGAAGACCATACACCTTCATAACATCATTCGGTCTTTCCAATTAGCCACCGTTTTAGGCCTACAAATTCAAAATCATGCTTCCGAACATGCTACATGCTCCACAGGATATTTCCTCAAATTAAACTCGCATTTCTTTCTCAATTGGGCATTCGGTTAACAACTATTCACCATTCATAAGGTCCACAAAAGAATGCGTAGATACAACCATGGAATAACGTAGAATTTTTGGGGGTAGTTGTGATATAACATGCAAATCATGGGGAAAATAAAAAAAATACATAAATTTTAAATTAAATACAACAGAAACCAAAACTCCACAAATAAAAGGAATACCCTCAACTGCATTTGAGGATGCCTTAGTGTCCTGAACTGTCACTACAAATGCCTTAGCTGGAACATCGGGCATTTTTGCTTCTAACCTCTTGGGTAGGGGACAATCCTTGATCCGATGGTCCTATTAACTACAATTAAAACACACTCCCATCAATCGAAAACTAAATTTCCCTGAATGCTTCCTCCCACAATGATTAAAGTTTACTACTGATGTCTAGGAATTTGACATTGACTAAATTTCGATACTACATTTTCTTTTATTAGACACTTTTATCTTTTTAATAGGTTTCGAGGGTCCCAGACCGGATCCTACACTAAAACTCACTTGACTAACTGCTCTCTTACCAAAAGATTTCAGAGCCTCAAGTTCTCTTTCAAATATCAGAGCCCTATCTAGAATTTCAGCATAGGTTTGAAGCTTCTACGTAATCAATTGACTCCTAATCCCATCTCTCAATCATTGTTGAAACTTCATGGCTTTTCTCGACTCATCTTCCACAATATACGGTGCATACCATGACAATTCAGTAAACCTTGCATCATACTCTGCCACAGTGCAATTTCCTTGCCTAAGCTGCATAAACGCCTCTTCCTTCCAATCTTGGAGGCTAAAAGGGAAGTATTTTTCTAGGAAGGCCTCCTCAAATACTTTTAGAAAATTTTCTCATCGGGTAGACCCAATGTCCTTTTCTTCATTATCCACAAACTATTAGCTTCTCCCTCTAATTTATAAGCTGCAAAAGTAACCTTTTCCCGATCGAAATATTGAATAATCGTAAATATTTTTTCAGTCTCCGAATCTAAATATCCACCTTCACCTGATCTGGTTCTCCAAAAAGTTTAGGTGCCCTCTCTGCTGTAAACCTCTCATATGCCATTGGGGTGGGATTTACTGGGGCCGGATCTGGTACAGGAACCGGAGCCATGTGACATTGCTCTATCGATTTTAGTATATTAGTCATTCTCTCTAACAAGTTTAGATATTCCGCCTCTCGATCCTGAGGGGCACTAGCATCTCCACGAGTATTTCTTTTTCATCTTCTACTATCCATACTATTTCCTATAATCGAAAATATCACAATATTAATTGACCTCACATAATCAGATTAGAGGGAGGGATTAAAATCAATCAATGTATCTCAAGATAAAAACCTTAAGGCCAAAGCCTCAACATTCCATTTAATCCTCACTACCCTTATCTTACCTCAACCTAGAACAGATCAACGTAAACTTTAAACTAAAATTGATTAGCGTAAACCAAGAATCAATGCCAATCAGCTTAAACATTAAGTCTCAACTTAATTCTAATCTAACTTATGCAAACTAGGATACCGAAGACTATCCAATCTAACTTAATTATTTTACACCTTCATCTACTTATTTGATCAATCTTAATCGATCCTAATATTTCGTATGACTCAAATCAAACCTAAAGCATCTCTTTTCTCAGATACTATCTGTTACGGAACGGTTTATAATCTACTAATGACCTCCATCAATAATCATACTTACCCAAATCAGACTAATAGGCACTCAATTTAAAACTTCAAATTCTGTAAAAAATCAAGTAGAGTTTTCCCTAAAAGTAGACAAAAATTCATACAAATAATCTGAATTAACACAACCTGCATAAAATATATACATAAATAGTCCTCAAAATTTATTCCACGACACATCCACAGGATTAACAATTACCATATCATTAATGGCTCCAACACAGTACAATTAACTACCGTATTGGATCTAAATAGAGATGCCACCTAGGAACCTGTAAAAATTCCAAAATTAAAAATAATGCGAAAGCAACTATAACCATAATATCATGTGCGGAAGCAAAATAATACATCCATCATGATACAAATAAGCTATATCATCATAATATACAACATTCATTCAAAATACTAGCTATATACATTCACAATTCCTCAAAGTTTTTAAAATCTTCAAAGGTCTTCAAGCCCAATAAGCTTCCTTGTAGCTAAATCCTATCTTCAATTCTCCTTATCAGGTATTAGCTTATCTGGAAGGGGGACAAAAAGCTAGAGGTGAGCCAGATGCTCAACAAAGTACTATAGAAATAAGAACAGGTAAATTTTCATGTAAATCATATAAATACGTAAGAACAAAGAAACATAGAAGAAACTTGAAAATTAAACAGGTATGCAAACGAGGCAAAAACATGAAACGCTGCATAAACATAAAAGAAATCCTTTTAAAAATTCTTAGTTCTTATTCAAAAATAATTTGATCATGAGTTCATCCTTATTTACATCCTGATGGTAGGATGTTCACTTAATTCTTGATTCTTGGTTCTTAAACATGAGATCACTTGTTATTGATTCTTAGTTCTTGGTTGTTAGTTCATCAGTTCATATCCTCCTCTATTTACATCCCGATGGCAGAATAGTTTTTTTGTTCTTAATTTGTAATTCAAAGGCTCATATCCTCCAAAATTTACATCTTGATGATAGGACGGTTCTCTTGTTCTTGATTATTAATTCAAAATATAGGTTTCTCCTTATTTACATCCCGAGGATAGGATGTTCAACTAGACCTAATTGTTGTCCTCTAATCATTAACGCCCCGAGGAAGGCGGTCCACACATCACTATGTGGACGGAATCATTCTCATGGCATGTCAGAGAGCTTTGGGCCGAAGCCTTCATACAAGATTGAAGCTCTCAATAATTTCAGACGGTGTAACATGTTACAATTTTTTAGAGGAAATTGTCCAAATAGCTCAAATAATTCATCAAATGACATTTCCACTACATAACCCAAAATTTACAAACACCCTACTCTCCATTTTCAAGCTAGGGTTTGAGGGAAAATATTCTAGACGAAAATTGAACGTGAATCATGAGTTAAACAACGAAATTGGATCCATAAATCATGATACTCATGCTTAAATATGAAATTTATCCATAAATCTATGAGAAATATAAGAAACATGCATTAAATCTTGTAGGAAATGAGTATTAGAGCAATAATACCCTACGGAGATGTAAAAGAGCGATGATAAGAGAAGAGAATGTTCGGAGTACACTTACCTCAACCTGATTTATTGATTTTCTTACTATGATCGGACCGGATGTGGCGAAGAATCCCTGCTCTTTCTCTTTTCCTCTCTTCCTCCTTCGTGCTTCTGTTCGTGCGTGCTCAAAACCCTCTCCCCTCCCCTTTTTATAAACTCGGAATAAAGGTCGATGGCTGAAAAACGTGACCAGTGCTTTAGCCCCTGTCGGGCATCCTTCGGGTGCCCCCGTTTTGCCATATTGCCGCCTCTGGCGCTCAGCGCCATTCAGGAGGTCAATTCTGCCAACTGCTCGTCTGGGTGGTGCTTCAGGCGCTACTCAGAAGAGCGATTCTGCCAATCCCGCACCCGGTGGCGCCTTGGGTGCTACTCAGGCCGTCCCATTCTGCCAGTCCTGCGCCTGATGGCACCTTAGGCACTCTTTAGGCGCGGAGCCCCTTTTCCCTAATTTGCTTCCTAATTAAATTTTTCTTTATTTTTCCTTAATCTATTTATCCTTAATTCAATTATATTAACTTAATGGCTAGAATTTATAATGTTTTAGAAACTCGGACCTCACAATTCTCTCCTACTTATAGAAATTTTGTCCTCAAAATTTAACGAACCTCGAAATTTCCTAATCGGAGGTAATCTTCCTAGCATTCCCAAATCATCTCCTCAGTTATATGATTATCCCAAAGAACTTTAAGCATTCAAATTGTATTGATCCTTATTTCCTGAAGCGCTCTATTAAAATCTAAATTCATCAAGTCTGAAAGCAACCCAATTTATTAACTACCTTTCCAACCTAGTTCAAAACCACAAACGAGCTAATGATTTTTTGCTTCGATTTACGCTAAGCCACAAAAATGATCATTCCTTCCAAACCTCAAATTTAATATTAAAATATATAGGTTCACCACACTTTCGCTATGCAACTCTGATCAATTACCTAATTACAAATCGTCCGGTTGTAACCCATCACCATATCTAATTTAACCTAGCACCCGAAATCCTCTGATGAAGTTTGGCTAAGATTTCGGTATAAACCACAAATCGCAATCAAACCTCAAAGTCGAAACACTTTATATTCTCACTATTTCGTTGGTATGTCATCAAACCGATATTTCCCAAAAATTCATAATCCATGTGGAACACTTGGATCATACAATGGCCATAATTAGAACAAATCCTAAGATATCCATACCATGAAGACAATTCCCACAAATCCTCAAATTACAGTCATATTAGAAACTATAATTATAACAGCCACCCAAGGATTCGATATAGCTTTAGGTCATTAACCAAAATCTCAATACCCAAATACTGAGCAACCTTAGGATCCTGTTGGCATACCGATGAGCCAACTGATTAAACTCAAATACGTCCTCCATGATCACAATGAGTGGGCCGTTCTAACCAACCTGAAACAAAATCATAAGGACTTCTCATTTAATAAATTTATAGCTCCTATACTTCGAATACGATTCTGTCTCCCAATTTAAAAATACGACATCCCATTACCCGAGCATTTGAACCTACTCGCGATTTACCTTTCACATCTCCTATGAAGCATCAAGGGCGCTCATCAAGTGCCCATCCGGTGGTCAATTCTACCAACTGCTCGCCTGGGTGGCGCCTCGGGTGCACCTCAGGTGAGTGATTCTACCAATCCCGCACCTAGTGGTGCCTAGCGCGTTGCTCAGGCGGTCCCATTCTACTAGTCCCACGCCTGATGGCGCCTCGGGCACTCTTTAGGCATAGAGTCCCTTTTCCCTAATTTGCTTCCTAATTTAATTTTTTCTCATTTTTTCTTAATCCATTTATCCATCACTTAATTATATTAATTTAATGATTAGAATTTATTGTGTTTTAGAAACTCGTTCCTCAAAATGATTATATACACATTAAGTAACTTTAGACCAAATCACTAATATTTATACTTGTAGGCGAGCCGTTTATATATTACTCCCTATAGATAATGTCAAATATCATTTTATTTTGCCTCCATAGATGGTAAGCATAATCTTAAAATTTGTCTAAATATATTAGAATGTTTATATGTATTGTTCCAGTCAATTCCTTACAATGGTTTTAAATAAAATACTAAATTTGGGGATTTTATAACAAAATTTTAAAACTATTTCTTGGTAGAAAAAGTACAAAATTTTTACACCGAGGAAGTAAAAATATAAAATTTTTTACCTTGTAAGAAAGTATAAAAATCAAATCAAATAACAAAATGGAATCTAATCTAAAGCACATACGTGGACTACCATATGGAAAGACTAAAAGCACATTTTTCCTGATTTTTGTTTTGCAAATATTTGTATATACAAACACAATATTTTCAAAATTTGCTTATTTTATATAAAATGAATAAACTTTTTAAATATTTAGTAAAACCAAAGCAAAACCTCAAAATCTTCAATAAAAATCACATGTATATAATGATACTCAAAATGGGGTGGTAAAGGGTTATATGATGCATCTTAAAGCACACAACGTTAACAGAATTAGAAACAATCTAAAATAGATCAAAGTTGTGGCTTAAAAATATGTACTTTGACATTTAAATTTGACAAATACGATAAAATAATACTTTAAAATTACCTATCTAATATTCCTCTCTTCTTCTCCTCTTTCTCTTCGCTTTTGTCCTCTTCCCGTAAAATTTGATAGACAACTATATCAATGCTACTTTTATAAACAAATCAGTGTAAGAGTGTCAATTAAGTATGCATCCGATGCAGCTCAAACCTAAAAGTATGTACAAGCGCTACATTAAGTGTAACTCAGGTATAAGTATTCTACTCAAAACATGGAAGAGCACTATAGGGATGCTTGTCAGACATGCACATTCTTCCTAAAATGCGCATGAACATTGATCAAGTTCCAAGCCTATTTCTATAAATAAAATCTTCTTCAAATTTTCATAACAATTACCTTCTACATCGTTCCAAAATCAATTAATGACATCAAAAGTTATAATTAGAAATCAAGTATTACATATACAAATACCAAATAATCTAAAGTAAGAAATCAACCAAAGGCTCAAAAGTCCAAACTCTAAAATTGGATAAATTTCAAATGTCGATCGAAATTATCAAAACCTCAAAAGTCAAGCATCTCAACTATCAAAATATATGCAGATATTATCTTAAAATTTTAAAATATGCTAAAATAGAGAACCAAGTTATGCAAAAATACCACTAATTAGAGTGATAGGTGAGCCGTCTACTTATTACGCCCTATAGATAGGGTCAAATGATATTTTTCTATCACCTATGGGGGCAATATAATCCTCAACTCTATTTGATTTATATTAAGATATTTGAATATATTATTTCATTCAATTCTTTAAAATTGTTCTAAAAGAAAATAGCAAATGG
>JAODPA010099239.1:0-21630 GCA_025585075.1 Nepenthes mirabilis
AATATTTTAATATTAATCAAAATTGTCAAATTGCCACTCCATCGCGGTAGCCAACTGAAATCACTTCACCAGCAGCCTTCCCACTCCCGCTCAGCCGGTCTCCGTAGCTTTCTCAGCCTGCGTTGCAATTCGTAGCTCCTCTCTTTCTCAAACGAAACCGGTCTCCGTTAGGGTTTCTCAATCGTCCTTTCCTTCTGCTTTCTCCTCTATTCCGCTTTCCTTTCGCCAATCCATCAACGCTAATTTTTATTTTTTCTCTCGTAGTTTCGCGCGATTGCGATCGGAACTTTCCCTATGAGTTGTTTTGAGGTTTGTACATTTCTCTCTCTTTCTCGCATTAGATATTGCTGTTGTTTGGTTTTGAAAGTTGTTATTTTGTAATGTCAAGGTTGGAGTTTTGGTTCCTCTGAAAAATGATTTAGAGGAAGACCATTCAACGCCGAGATTCCCAGTTTTTGAAGGGGATAATGTTTTAGGGCGTAATATTATTCCGGTGACTGACAAGAGACTGAGTCGTAAGCATCTCAGTTTATCTGCGTCGGCTGATGGCTCTGCTGATTTAATTGTGGTAAAATTTTAGCACTTCTCTTGGGGGGTTTTTTTTAATATTTCAGTTAGTCGTTCGCATTCGATGTTTCAGTTAGTTTTTCAGTGCCACTGATTAATGGGGAAGGATTTTCATGTGGTTAGATAATTAGTTATCGGCTTCATTTGTATTTGCAATGTGGAAAGGAACTTCCTGCAAGTGTGATAATAACTGGCTAAAATTGACAATGCTATTGAACCATTTTATATGAAGTTCATATTTTACCAAAGACCCGTATCTTAATCAGTTTTAACATTGAAAAAGGTAATGTGTGTGAAATTATTACATCAGCCATTCCAGATCAAACTGGTGCTCACATATTGTCCGTATCAACATTTTGCCACAACGGAAGTGCTCAAATTTGACTAGAGATGACAAAGTATAAAATTGGCAAAATTAATTCGTTCACTACATAAGTGGCACAAATAAAAATTTGGTATAAAATTAAATATCCGAGAAAAGTATAGAATACAATTCTAATTTTTCTTGTAATAATTTATATGATATAAGAGAGCCATTGCAAATAGCATCTTTTAAAAGTTCTGATATTTCAATAAAAACTGAATCTTTTTGTCCATAATTATACAATGGGAGTACCCCCTCTACCCAATAAACCTCTCCCCCCCCCCCCCCCCCCCGGCCCGGGTAGGAACATGAGACCTCTCAGCTAAGTTTACAAGCTCAATCAATTTGGAGTCCCATAAGAGATCCATAACAACCTGTAATATAAAATTGGCTATAAAGACTTCTTAAATAAATACTTTTTTTGTTTCCTTATAATAATCTCCGATATGTAATTCAAAAAATGGAGATGTTGAAGAAACATGTAGCGCATAGATTAAACCGAGAAATGTCTCGAGGTTAATGTCAAGTGGGTTTGGTTATGACGTGCAAATCCTTGTGTTGGACCTTGGAGCCTGCTGAATCTCAGAAGAAAATTGGTAATGTCGAGGTGGATTGCTCTAGTCTAGAGATAGTTGCACTTTTCCCCCCGATGTGGCAGAACACTTAGTAGTTCTGCTCATTACTTCCTGTTGTGGCTCTGTTTCATATCTGACTCTTATTATTTTTTTGGTGGTACAATAGGAATTAAGGGTTTGGATTGCTATTTTAGAGAATGTGACAGCACAAAAATAGAGAAAGAGAGAGAGAGTGAAGTATTGTGTCGTTAGAATACTATGCAAGCAAGCCTTAGGAAGTTTTCAATGTATTTGAAGTTTCATTTATTTTACTCTTTTTGGATGGGCCATCAAGTTCTTTAGCAGGAAATTGAAAGTTACATTGATGCATGGCCCTTTTGGGTGGGTCTTGTATCAGCGATCTATTTCAATGTGCATGTTGGATGATAAGAGTGGAAGGAAGTTCCTTGTCACAAAAATAAGGGGGAAAGTAAAAGCTACCGGTCTGCAACTAAGTATAGCAAATCACAGGCCTTCTACTGTGCCAGGATGGTGGGTTAAGTATAAAATTTTCGTAAGACAGTAAGTTATATCTGTTAGATCTTAAAATACCTATTGGCTAATCAAGATCCTCCTAAAAAATTCTTACCATAGTCACTGCTACATTAGAAGCAAAAGCAGCTTACAGTTTTGTTGAATAGCTTATTAATAGAAAGGAACTAGGAATAGTCTTCCCTGAACAGTTAACTTGGTAAAAAGAGAGTTCCTATAAAATTCTCTGGGAATTGAGTTCGAGGAAATCTCAATAATAAGACCTCTCCCAACCACAAAAATTTGAAGACTGTATAAGTGAAAACGTTAGGTAGAAGACTATCTATAGATTAAAATCTTTTTTCTCCAGTTCCCTGTACTCTGCATTAGAAATGAATGCACTTCAAATTGTTTTTGATAGGAATTAATGTTTGGTCTTGCTTAATGGGCTTGGCAGGAGGGAATGAATCCCATAGTCGTTCATTCTAATGGCCAAAGGATGAAAGTGAGTTTGAGAGAAAAAGTGACTATAAACAATGGTGATATTGTAGAGTTGATACCTGGACAATACATTTTTAAGTATGTGACCTTGATTGATGAGAATTATCCAGCCCTGAGTAACAAAGAGACGGCGGATTATAACAAAGTGACAAATTCTGGATTCAGTAAGAAGAGACCAAGGCCAGAGTATGATCAGAAATCTCAAATGAGAAGCTTACAGGTATATTTTCTGATCTAAATTATTGTTTATTACTGCTGGATTTAGGCAACAAAATTGATTTCTGAATTTTACTCTTTGAGATCTTGATATCATGTGATCGATCTTCCATTTAACATGTAATATGAATTAATTGGAATTAAGAAGTCTTTATAGCGTCTTTCTCTTTGAACGGTCTCCTGATCCATTTTTGTTTTGCTTACAACTGTTTTCTGTGTGCTTCAGTTCTGAGTTCTCTACATGGATGGCTACGCTATGCATTAAAGCATGCCTTTTTATTTTGAGAGTAAATTTAATATGTTCTTTTTCATTCTGTTAGTTTCATTTTCAGCTTCACAGTAAGAAATCTTCTCCTAAGGGTGAGAAACTATTATTGGAAGATTTTACTTCTATGGAAAATTTCTGGTCATCTGTTTTCAGGTGTCTCCTTTATTTATGTTGTACAGGTTGAACCAAATTATAAAAGTTCATTACAAGCAAGTTTTTCCATTATTCGAGATTCTGGAAGCTCTCAGTCTAACCGACAGAATATTTCCGACAATGTCAAGGAGGTCATATGCCAATTTAAAGTCTCTAATGAGAAATTACGTTTGACCTTTAGGCTTATGAGGGTTCAGGGGCTGCCAGCCGGGGCAAGCACCTCTTCTGTTTCTATAGAGGCTGTCGTTCAGGTGTAGTTCCTCGCATTTTAATCTCTTATTCTTATGCTTGCTGGTTGTTATGGTTCATTATTATGTAACTTATTTGCTCTGGGAACATTGGTAAAATTGAAAAAGGGTGACTATTGTATAAGACTTCCCACATTGCTTGCTCTTGGGAGGAGATGCGGTACCTTTGGTGCAGTTTCTTTGTCTTTTTTTGAATTATGACAAAAAAATACTGCTAGGATTTAGTTTGCTTTTGAGGAAGGCCTTATAACATTGGGTCAACCATTCTGTACCCATGAGGGTCTAGTAGTGCGGTCACTATAAAACATAGTCTTGACGTGATTAGTGTTACACTATCTACTGTGTCATTTTATTTCCACTGTAGACTCTAGAATTCACTGAACTTAAACAGTTGTTTCTGTGGCTAAAAGGAACCTCATACCTAATGGTTATGTACTATAAATGCTTTGTGAGTTAAATGTGGTGTATATGTCAAATGGATATTTTTCCTTCACCTGGAGAATGTGATGCATGAGGTGTACTAAGTATTTGATTGGTTATTTGGTTCACAGGGCAATGTGCTGGTTGCTATCCTTTCGAATTACATGGTAGACACGGACTGGTTGTTATCTGGTAAATTCACCCAGGAAAATTTATCTATCTATGTGTTTTCTTCATTTCTCATTTATTAGGTAAATTCCTGTAGCTTGTTTATTGTCCTTTTGATCACTGTAACTGTTCATAAAATGAACTGATATGCTGTAGATTTACATAGAGTTGGCGTTGTGGAACTTGTATCATTCACCAATTAGGTTCTAAAGATGATTATGCCACTCTGAAGGGGTTTTTTTTTTTTTTTTTTTTTCTCATTTCTCCATGTACAGATAATTCTACTTGGCAGTCTTGGTGTACCTTATCTGGTGACCATATTTCTACAGTTTCTTAGCAAGTTAACATCTATGTGATATGTATAACCAAGAGTCTATTTTGAACTTCTCTGGCTTCATCATTTGTTTTGCATTTTTTTATATTTGCTGCTCCTGCTATTGGTGATTTATATTTTTAATGGATCCTAGTTATGAAGGGTACACTATATGGTTGAGTTGTATATGAAAACCATTTTCATAAGGTTCTTTGTCATGTTGCTTGGCGTTTTAAATTTGGAGTTTCCTGTGTGTGAATTGTCAATAAAGTGCTGATCATTTTTGCCTTTAAAGACTCATTTTGGACTATGAGGTGTTAATTCTGATACATGAAGCATCTCTTCTTAAGCTGGTATTCATTTGTTCTGCCCTAATATTGTGCCCTCTCTTTCCTGTTTTGCCTGCCTTTTGATCTCTCACATCGCTCTCCTGTTTTTTTGTTTGATGATTCCCTTATAGCATGTCCAAAGCTCTCTAAAGTTCCACATGTGTTGGTTGTTCATGGAGAAAGTGTTGTTACTCTGGAATATATGAAGGTTTGTTCGTAATTAGAGGATTTTTTTTTTGCGATTCATAATGGAACCTTCTCACATAGTTCATGGATTTATTTATTATTTGTTTTTTTAAAGAGAACTAAACCAGCAAATTGGATCTTGCACAAGCCGCCGTTACCTATTTCATATGGGACACACCATTCAAAGGCCATGCTTCTTGTTTATCCCCAAGGAGTGAGGATTGTTGTACATACCGCAAATTTGATCTATGTTGACTGGAACAACAAAAGTCAAGGCTTGTGGATGCAAGATTTCCCATGGAAAGATCAGAATGATTCAAGTACTTGTGAATTTGAAAACGACCTAATCGATTATCTTACTACTTTAAAGGTACATTTCACACACTGCAGTGGGCTTTATCCATCTATGATACTTCTTGGAATGGATGCAATGAAAGAGGCAGTTTTGCTATTATATGTTGTTTTCATGTGATGACATTGTATACTTTGAGAAACATGCAGTTGTCTATTATATGCGGATACCAAAAAGGTTCATTCTTAAGCCCATACATGTTTTTCTATTATTTTGTTTTTAAATTTCTGGACAGTGCAAAATTATTGAGGAATAAAAACCATCCTACTGCGGCTTCTGACCATCCATCCTATCTCATCTGGATTTTGGCTACAGTTGTATGTGACAAGATTATGTGATCTGAGAACCAAGCTATGAAAATATACAATAAATGAGAGTATCTCCTAAATAGGAAACTATATATACAAATCTATATAAATCTAATCAATTACTTATTCTTTCCCACTACTCAACGATATGTTGCATGATTCTCCTCAATATTGATGCTCTTATATTTCTTGTCAATATTGATCCTTTTCTAGGCAACATTCTCTCTCAAATTGATACTAAACGATCAAAAAGTATTAATTTCTTAAAAATAAATTGATGTCAGTGAGATGAGACAGAGCCTTGGTAAAATTATCATTCGGCTGTTGTTAAGTTGAAATATGAGAAAGGGCAATTTCATTTTGAACTAGTGCTTCTTAGATATTATGACCATCACCTCAATATGCTTGGTATGTTATTGAAATATCAGATTGGTAGCAATTTGAACAATAGTTATATTATCAACATGAATCATAGTATGAAGAAGTTGAGAAACACCAAGCTCACACAATAGTTATTGAAGCCACAATATTTCAAAGCATGCAGGCAACATGATTTGATATTCAGACTTAGTGGAAGTTTTTGAGACATGATTTTGCTTCTTACTTTTCCAAATAGTGAGAGCATTACTGATAAGCATACACTAACCAGTAATGGAATTATGAATGTCTGCACACCCAGCCTAATTTGCAACACTAAAGCCGTCCAATTCTAAGGTGCTCTTAGAAGGAAAGAACAAACCTTGCATTGATGTACCCTTGATTTAGTGTAGTAGATGCCATACGATGATTATATGAGTTTGTCAAGAATCTTTCATAAATTAATTGATCTGTTGAACAGTAAAGGAAATATTAGGTCGAGTAATAGTTAGATAATTTAAATTTCCTACCATTTGTCTATACATCAAAGAATCAAATATTAGGTTGTCATCCGCTCTACATATCTTCAAATTAATTTCCATATGTATAAGAGATGAATTCCCATCTCGAAGGCCGGCTAGAGAAAGAAGTTTTGGAGTACACATACTGATGCAAGAGTATACCAGTAACACAATATTAGACCTCAAGTCCAAGAAAATATGTCAGTGGACCAAGATCTTTCATATGAAATGTATATTTGAGATGTTGCTAGAGGTGTTCAATTGACTTGGGTCGGATTCGGTAATCACTGTGTCATCTACGCATACGAGGAGTATAATCATCCCAGTAGAAGCTGATATAAAGAAAAAAAATAAATTCTAGAAGGGTAGTACGAAAGTTCTCAAACCAGTCTCGTGGGACTTCCTTCAATCCATATGCGGACTACTTGAGTCGACAAACCTCATTAGAGGAAGAAGAAAACATGCCATGAGGATGAGTCAGAAATATTTTTTTCCTTCATATCACCATGTAAAAGCACGTTCTTTACATCCATTTGGCAAAATGGTCAACCATTTAAAACAACAATAGGAATAGCAGTAGCAATGTAGATTGTGGTCATATTAGCCACAGAAGCAAAAGTCTCCTAATAATTAAACTCATGTTCTTATTGATTTTTGAAAGCCACCAAACAAGACTTATACCTCTCGATAGAGGTATCAGCACTAAGTGTGATAGTATATATCCAGTTGCTCCCAATTAAAGTAACTCTAGGAGGACAAAGAATGATATCTCAATGTGATTTTCTTAAATAGTGTAAAGTTTGTCTTGCATAACTTGCCTCCAGTACTCGTGAGTAGAAGCCTTTGAATAAGACTTGGGAATAACAGTATTAATTCAGGCTTGAATTGTAGAGTGAGCAAATCCATACCTATCAGGAGGTTGAAAAAGAGGCACAGGATCAAGTGGTGGTTTAGGAATAGGGAGAGGCAGTGGGAAACGTCACTGATACCCAAGACATTGTTTAATAGGAGAAAAAATACTAGTCTTCTAATCAAATGGTGCGAACCAAATGAATGAAGCAATAGTGTTACAATGAGATAGAATGAAGTATTGATTTTCAAATAAAACAATGTTGTGGGAAATACGAAATTTATTGGCATTCGCATCATAGCATACAAATTCTTTATGAGAATTGCTATAGCTCAGAAAGGCACATTGAACAACCTGAGCGGTAAACTTGTGATGCTCATTGGGAGAGCTGAACAAAGCAAACGTAACCAAAATTATTTGTAGAATCATAGTGTGGATGAACACCAAACAAATGAGAATATAGAGAATCAAAATCCAAGTGTTGGGAAGTAAATCAAGTAAGTATCTATAGACATGGCTTCTATCCAAAAATGAGATGAGATAAACAATTAAAGAAACAAGGTATGGATGACATCTAAAACGTGTCAGTTCTTACATTACGTGACTCCATTTTGTTGAGGGTTGTAGGGACATGACCAATGAGAAAGATACCCTTCTGCTATAGAAAAGAGTGTGATTCTCGAGACATATTCACCTTCATAATCAAAATGTAAGATTTTAATGCATGTGAAAAATTCTGTTTCGATATAGGAAACAAAATTTTGGAAGATAATAAATACCTTATCTTCAGATCTAGGAAATAGACCCAAGTGAATATACTATAATCATTATTAAATGTTAGAAAATATCGGTATTGAGGAGGAGAAGGAATAGTGCTCACGTCCCAAACCGTTAGTATGAATAATCTCAAAGCATGTGGAGATATGCGACTTTATGATGGAAGTTGTAAAGTTTTACTTTTACCAAGTCTGCAAGATGTACAATCGAAAGATAAATCAGAAAATGAAATATTTCTTTCATTACTTAAGTGACCATGTTTCATAAGATGTTATAGTATATCCTAATCAGGGTGAGTTAATTTCTTATGTCACAAATGACTATGAGGAGTAATAATGAAACAAACAACATAAATAGAATGAGGGACAGAAAACGACTGGAGAGGAAATAGCATTGATGAAAATATTGATATCGGTTTTAGTCATGATTGTATTGTGAAAAAAATTCTAAAGATTAAGCTGATATTACAAATATATTTGCCAAATATCAGTTAATATTTTTAATTTCAACCGATGTATTAATTATATTAACCGATGTGGAAATATATCGTGATATTATTGCGGTCTCAAAAAATGTTATTAGAGGGCCTCGATATCAATTCATAATGACAATATGTGCATTAATGGGAAATAGACATCCCACTTTATGCCCATTTGCTATCACATGTTCCAATGCACAATCCTGCACACAATAACCATTACGATTAAAGTAAATAGTATAATTTTTGTCTACTAATTGCATAACGGAAATTGAATTTGCAAATAAATTAGGAAACACAAAAATATCAATAGAAATGTCCAAGGTTTCTGACTATAGTAAAGGGAAGTGTACTACCATCAGCTCTTTAAATAGGCAACTCACCATCATATTTACAAACATCATGGAAGACTTTTGGACTCCTGTCTTGTGATTGGAAGTCACAATATCAGTC
This sequence comes from Nepenthes mirabilis, assembly GCA_025585075.1. Classification (NCBI taxonomy): domain Eukaryota; kingdom Viridiplantae; phylum Streptophyta; class Magnoliopsida; order Caryophyllales; family Nepenthaceae; genus Nepenthes; species Nepenthes mirabilis. The sequence goes on from JAODPA010099239.1 coordinate 8,915, forward strand.
AACTAAGGAGAGGTATGGTGCTTTTTCTTACCTTGGGGATAGTTCAAAGATAATCATCTATTGAATTTGCTCGGGTTTAACAGTGGAAGAAGATCTCGTGTTGGCGGGTTGGTCAAAATATATAGTTATGACGTTGGGCTGAATAATCGTACGAAAAATAGAGGCTGATCAATTTTGAGGTCACACAACGACCCTTAATAATATGATCTTCCTTTTTATAATAATTGCAAAACTCGTCGCAGTATTTTGCATTGTGCCCAAATTACTTGCAACTATAATGCTATGATAGAGATTTGAATCCTCATTTCCCTTGAGCCATGTAGGTCACATTAACCATTTCAATACTAAAAGATTCTTTTGCAAGGCCATGTTGGGAGGCAAGATATTCTTCTTCATGCAAGAATTTTCCTCAAAAAATATCTATGGATGGACAAGTTGTCGGTTAATTAATCCAGCACGCGCACTTTTAAACTTGGGTCGCAGTTTTATCAAGAAATAATCCCTTTAGCTCTTAGTATGAACTTCTTGTAGTGTTTCTATTGCCTCTCTGGCACTTTTGACTGTACTAACCCAACATAATTACTCCATAAATTAATGAAAATTGAATAGAGTTGTTCAATAAACAAATTTTATTGGCAATTATTTCCGATATCTAACTCCAACTGAAAATTCTAAGCGGAATTATCTTGCTTAGAAACTCTTTAAATATAGTCCCACATCTCTTTAGCAGTGGAAAAGAAGTAGAAATTGTTGATGATATGTGGCCTCATAGAACCTAGTAACTAGAAAACAATTTGTGCATCTTCACTTTCCTAAGACCAAGCTCCTTGGAATCGGAGGAGTTATACTTGGTCCACCCACATGTTCTCACAACAAACATCAGTACGGGCATAAAAAAATTATACTTGATCCCAATGCACTACCAGTACACGCACTGCCCAGCACGGATTATAACCAAAGTAATCTTGAAATTCCACTGCACACGCACTGCACTTGAAGAGAGATATGAGAGACCAAAGATGAAGTCAAAGATGAAACTGAAGAAAGATTTGCTCTGAGGATTCAGTAAGCAGAGAAATAAAGGTCTGCTCTCACTATGTCAGAAACCTAAAGATTTTTGCAGCCCTAATTCAAACTTGTTTCACAGAAAGAAATTGTACCTCAACTATGGAAACCACATGATTTGTGAAGTGCACAAATGAATTCTACACTCCACACTGAAGGCCAGAGAATTTAAAGACAAGAGAACTCCAGAGATTGATGGAAGATCACAAGAATGCCCCTAAATATGTTGTTGGCAGATTTTAGGGCTTTGATGAGCAAATCAGTTTGACGAAGCGCTCAAGAACCACCAGATGAACCCAAAATAGGGGAAAGAAACTCAAGGTAAACTGAAAGCCCTTTTTTCAGGGCTCTGATATCATGTCAAGATGATGTGACCCTAGAATCAAGCTATGAATGGGTACAATAAATGATAGTGTCTCCTAAATTGGAAACTATTATACAAATATGTACAAATCTAATCAATTATTTATTCTTTTCAACTAATCTTTGATATGCTGCTTGATTCTTTCCATATTGATGCTCTTTTGTTGCATGCCAATATTGATTCTCTCCTAGGTAACAATATGTAACCAGCCATGTTAGCTCCACATGGAAGCCTTATTTTTTAGAAGATTTGTATTTTTTTTTTCTGCAAACCACCTTAATGGAAGGGATGTTTCTGCATAACCACTTCTCATCACAAAAGCCTTAATTATGTTAGAAGGTTCAAATGATATATACCTTGAGGATTGATAGGTGTCATTAGCATTTATGCACCGTATAAAGCAAGGAAATTTCATCACTGGAAAATAATTTTGTTCTTGTTGAAATTTTTGGCAGTAAAATTATTGTCAAATGATATACAAAGTTGAATGCTTGATTTCCTCTATTTTCTTGCTTTGCATACCATGACCCTTTAGCATCTGAATAGGTCAAGTTTTTGCCCGATGTTTTCTTGTGATACTATGACTAAGGACTTCTTTTCTGGATACTTCTCATTTTGATGTCATTCTATTATTGTACATTATTTTTACCTATAGATAATTATGGATGTTTCTTATTCATCTAGTCATTAATAATTGATGTTTTCATCCTTCTCTTTTTACTCCAGTGGCCTGAATTCACTGCTAACTTGCCATCCCTTGGCAGCTTCAAGATCAATTCATTGTTCTTTAAGAAGTTCAATTATGGAAGTGCAGAGGTACTTCTTGATCCCCTGGCTATTTTGATTTGTGTTTTGAGATAATACTTTTACAAGTTGTAGTGTTGCTGTCCTTCTAGAAACGTTTGAAAACGCACTTCTATTATAGTATTAAAAGAAAGCTTAGATGTAAAAAATAAACTTCTGTTAATAAAACTAATTTATTGGGACAGGCAATACTTTAAGTTGCATATCACATTCCAATCTGATGATTGTGGATTCCCCTAGTTGTTCTTCTCAGTTTCTTTCAAATCTGTAGAAGGTGCTCTACAAAGCCCTCACATGAACCATGTTTTCTTTAATTTTCGCCTTATCTCTTTGCTAAGAGCAACTGTGACAGAAATAAAGCGATAATTAGAAAATCCTTCCTTCTGGCACATAATTGCGACCTTTTTTTTTTTTTTGGCACAGACGTGATAATTAGATAGTAATAAAGTATTTTATTTATTTCTTTATTTTTGGCAATTTTAGTATGATAATATGGGAGATAAGCAGGCTAAATTCAGTAGGTTGGAAACACTAGAAAAAATGGAAGCTATTAATCTGTGGCCAAATGTTGTTCTGACATTTATTTTTGGCATATGCTAGGAGATTTTTTTTTTTTTGGTTCAATCAAATTGAGCAATTCAAAGTGGTGTTTTCTTCTTAACAGTTGAAACAAATGTACGACGTTTTGAGGGCATTATTCTGCTTTTCTCTGACACTTAATTTTGATATTGGTCTCAATGTTTTTAGGTTAGATTGATTGCCTCAGTTCCTGGATATCATTCAGGGTCCAACCTGAAGAAATGGGGTCACATGAAGCTTCGTTCTGTTCTTGAGCAATGTATTTTTGATGAAGAATTTCAGAAATCTCCTCTGGTTTATCAGGTATGGGTTATTAGTGTTACAGGCAAGAAGAAAGTGGGACTTAAGCATAAATAAACATGGATGTGGTGATATTTTTTGTATACATTAATTTGATTGGCGGTAACGGCTTTTTTGGAAACAAATCAGTTAACAATGATCTTATTGGAAAATCTCATTTGCACCTTCACCAAACATCCCTGGGAGGGTCCACCATTTTACAAAGCCTCACTTGACAAACAAATTACTTGGTGATTGTGTTGATGATATTGGATCACTTTCAATTGAAATTAGTGAATGGCAAATAATAAAAACTACTTGTGGCATGCTAATGTGCTAAAAAATTACAAACGATGTAAAATTCTCCATAATTTTCTCTTTTTCTTTATATTCGCCTTGGGTGTTCAAGAATATAGTGTTGTTGACTATGCAATTGACCACACTGGAGCTGGATCCACCAGTACTTAAGTACTTTGCTGCGCAAATCCAATTTGTTGTATGAATGTGTCAAGCTTTAGATTGCTCAGTGGGAAAGTGTCTAAGGTTAAAGAATGCTCTCATAGGCATTCTTCTTTTCTTTTTCTCCTTGTTTCCTGTGGTTTTTTCATGGATCTTCTCTCTCATTCTTCTGTAAATTCTTACTACATAAGAATTTTATTTCAGTTTTCATCCCTCGGTTCCGTGGATGAGAAGTGGATGGCAGAGCTAAAATCTTCAATGTCCTCTGGTTCATTAGAGGACAAAACACCTCTGGGCTTGGGAGAGCCACTGATCATATGGCCTACTGTAGAAGATGTCAGATGCTCTCTGGAGGTTGTATTCAAATGGTTGTCTTTCTTTTCTTTACTTTTATATTTCTGCTCTAAGAACTGTTTTTATACCATCCACTTTACCCATCTTTGAATTTTGTTTGGTCAATCTTTGTTTTTTAATGTGCTCATCTTTCTGATAGTTTGGCCAGTTGCTCTTTAGTTTTATCCTCAGTGTTCAAAATCTTAGAAGAGGATTGGTTGCTTAGGATTGACAGGCTATGTGGATTATGAATTTCCTGTTTTGACTTCAAGTGCTCTGAAAACAAGGATACCCTGCTTTGACCTCACTGGTTGCAAAATGATTGGTAAATGAAACTTCACTAGTTATTTCGGAAAACTATAACTTCTATGGTTATGCAATATGCATAGTGCATGCTTTGTTTTATGTTCGGAGTTTAAACTTTCACAAATTATCATTTGATGTCAAAAAAGTGCAAAAAACTACTTGTTTAACTTCTTGTCCTTGCCAGCAAAACTACTTTGAGAAGGTGGTATTTGTTGTGTCAGCCTCTCTCATTGTTGAGCATCACATCAATGGCACTAGCCACTATGATCATCATTGCACAGACTTCCTTAGTCGGCTTTGTCTGTTAATTACAGTTGAACTACTTTAAGCCTGTTGCTCAAGTTTGTTTGCTTCAATTTGTGTTCCCTAACACAGGATTGCTCCTGTGCTCTTTGATCTCTACAACACCTTTCCTAGCTCACCTTTGTTTTCAGCCATGTCAAAGATGAATGACAAACTAGTCGCTAATGATTGGTGTTAAACTGATGATTAATATCAAACTATGTGCATACTAGGAAGAACAGTAGAAAATTTTATTGCCTTTTTAGTTGGAAATTTTAAGTTTTTGTTTGAATTTTTGTTTGAATTTTTTGTTTTTAGATTTTCCATGTCTGAAATTTCCTTGGAAAACATCTTCATTTGTTTCTCTTTAGAATATATCCATTTACACAAGTCGATGTTTACTAAAAATTGTAAACAACTTACTGATCAGTCAATATATGATTAGGGATGATAAACAAATCAAATTACTTGGAGCTTAGCTTGAAATTATGAATTAAAGTTTGTTCGAACTCTCTTTAATCCATGAAGTTGATGCTCCAAGTTTGAGCCTAATTTTAAGCCTGTAAACCTAATGAGTATAGTCTAAGCAAATTTAATGCTCAGGTCCTACTACCTTATTTATGTTAGTTATCAATAAGTCAAGTGTCGTTATTAGTTTCACTTTTTCCAAACGGTGTTGCAACGGACACTGAGTGTGGACAGAATGGAAATATAAATAGTCCTGGGTGTCTTTCTTAGTTGAATTTCCTTCTATGTATTAAGAAGCATTTACAAAAAAGGTCTTGCATCAACTGATTTACTCTTATTTTCTCCATGCTGCTGCTGTATATTTTCCCGGCAGGATGAAACTTGTATTCTCTCTGTAGACAATTGCTGCTTGCTTTTATTTTTGTTTGGAAATGACAATTCATCTAGTTTAACTGCTGCAAAGGCAAATTTAGTAATTATTGAATGCTTGACAGGAGCTTCTAAGTTAATGATTAGGTAGCTGAAATTAACGAAGCATAGACTAATTCATTAGTATAGAGTGAAAAAAGCTCTATGGTAATATTTATCTGCATTTGCGAGTAAACATGCACTTGTTTCTGAAGCTACTTTTTGCTTAAATTGTGCACCCACGAGATGGATTTGCATTAGTGTCCAATAGTTTTCTCTCAGGGTTATGCAGCTGGAAATGCAATTCCAAGCCCACTAAAGAATGTGGAGAAAGAGTTATTGAAGAAGTACTGGGCAAAGTGGAAGGCGAGCCACACTGGCCGATGGTATAATCTTTTCAAACTGGTCTACGTTTATGTTGTGAGATGCCTGATGTATTGATTAAAACATGCTGAATGGAAATAATCTGTTTGTATGTACATATTTTAAGTTGCATATTAGTTGCAAATCATTATTCCTCATCGTGCTTCAGTTTCCTTAGTGTAATAATTGCAGTGATAAGTTGTAATTTTTTTTTTTGATACCACATGCTAGCTTGTATTCTCGAACTAAATCATGTCAGGATTTATTATTACATTTGATCCTTGAGAGCTATTATAATCCTCTCAGTGGGGAGGCTTTCATATCTACTGAACAGCCAAGATTTGAAGTTGGTTGGATGAATGATGGAGATTGAATAGATTTTGTGCAATCTGTACCATTCATCTATCCAAATTTTAATCTATGAGCCTCCTTACTGAAAAAACCATAACAACACTCCTGATCCTCATTCGGCCCAGCTGGTCTCTCTTCCCCATCGAAAAGCTTTGGTGCTGACCTATAGTTCTGTGTCTATGGATGAAACTTACTGGAGTGAGGAAATAGATTCTTTATAGTGGAGAATATATTTGGAAGTTGGGAGTTGGGATTGATTTCAGTAGAAGATGGAATGATTGTGCTGTCTGCCCCCTTCAGAAAATGAATCAAAAAGCTTAGTGCACCTACATACATGCACTCAAGCCCACACAAATACATATGCATTTCATGGGAGCTTTTAGATCTTACGTGTTTCCATTCCTGTTTGAAAAATAGACATTTTCCTTTTTTTGAGAACAATGCAGGATTCATCACTCCAAATTGAATAATGGTATTCCAACCATGCAGATTTGATCCTAACAACTTGGACGTGTAGGATTATAAGATTGGCACCACATTTTTATGTGTTTCCATAATCTTAGCCATCCGAGTTGCCGTGATAAAATTTTCACCATTGGGAGTGTGATAGAGCATAAAAATGGAAAGATCCTGATAGGAATCACATTTCAGATCAAGAAAAGTATTGTCCCAAACATAATGGCAAAGTCAAAAGCCTGATGGAACTGCCTGACATCTGTTCAAAAGATGGCTTGCCACAAATAAGCTCAGTAAAATATTCAGTGAGGGAGACCTGTTAAGGTCCCCCACAATTTAGGCTCCTTGTGAACCCAAGTCTTAGGATTAGAAGTTTGATGAATGAGAGAAGTTAAATAGTCATTTAAATTACTTAATCAATCTCCACCAATCATCTATCTAATTTTAATCTTGACCGTTGGTTTACTTGGAAGCCTAAAATCTGGTAGGACCTTAACATGCCATCAGTGAGGATCTAGGCTTGTGGTAGAGACAGTTCTTCCCCAGATTATCTTGGTCATGGTTTTGGAGGCTTATCCCCTCATATGTATGCTTCTTTACCTCCCAGAAGGAAATTGGTCTGTTTGTCTTCCTTTAACAACCCCTCTCCTGAAAAAGGGAGGAAAAGAAAAGGGGCTAAGTAGAACTACTATGAAGGGTCTAAACTGCAACCCCTTTTCAAATCACTCTGTAAAGACAGACATTAAGAATTGTTATCAAGATTCTCAATCATCAGTGAATTTTGTTCTTCGCCCTCTAAGAAAGATCTGAAGCCCTATTACAGGCGGTTGGGATATTTGATACTCTTTTTTTTTTTTTTTTTCTCTTTACTAAAAAAATTCATGAAGTGACAATCACTCCAAAACATCTTTCCCGTTGTTGTGACAATGTTGTACCTGAGATGCTGAGACTGCTGCTGATACAAACTCATCAACTGTGCAGTCTGCTAACTGCTGGGTTTTCTGTTTCTTTCTAACTGGAGAGAGCCATTGCCACCTGCTTTCTCTTTTTCCTTTTTTCCCACCCTTCTTTGATCCATCTTAGGTCCAAATGGCAGCCTTGGCCTGAGCAGAAGTGCTATGTGTCCAGAAACTCGGGATCATAAATGAATTCGAGTACCATTTTGATAACCTCTTTCATGATCTTTAACTATACGTAGAACTACTCTTGCACTAGGGATGGCTTCTCATAGTTCTCCCTTTAACACTAATGGTAGATAGGAACTGAATTGTCTTCCAACATTCCAAACCCAAGTCACGTACCACTCAAATCGGCGAACAACTGAACCCTTGGGACCTTTAACCCCTGGATGTTTGAGTCGACATCGAGGTGTTAAACAACTCCGTCTATAAGAGCTCTTGGGAGTCATCAGCTTGTTATCCTTAGCGTATCTTTAATCCGTTGAGTGAGAGCCCTTCCATACGGGACTCCTAGATCACTATGGCCGACTTTTTTCTCTGTTCGACCAGTCGGTCTCACTGGCAGGCTTATAAAAAATCAAGATTTATGTGCACTTGAATCAGAGGTGAACAATGGTGATGAATAGAACAGTGCTGAACTGATAATACTTCTAATGGAGCATTATATTGAGTAGACTTACAGATATGATGGACACAATAAGCTGGTCACTAGGCCTTGAGTCCGTCTCCTTGATGCCTGAAGGTTCTAAGACGCATCATCCTCACCCTGTTACAACCTGAAGGTTTGTAGAAATTAAAGAATGATGTGTTCAGTGAAAATATCGCCATTGGTATCGATTGTGACTGTATTAGTATTGGCCAAATCAGTTGTACTGGTATCCGATACAATTATTATTTTGCAAAGCAGAAAAAAATTAAATTGGGTGGGAAATGTCGGCCACTATTTGAATATTGGCCAATATGCCATGATTTTGTTGTGATATTTTACATATTGTCCGATATTTCATTTCTATGATGAGTATGGAATCCACATAACATATTGATTGCTTCTGTTTCGTTCATTGTGATCTCTATCTTGTATCCTTTTTTTTTCTCCAATCGTTGATATTGATCACAGCAATGCTGTTTCTATTTTTTTAGCCGTGCAATGCCTCATATAAAGACATACACCCGTTATAATGGTCAAAATCTCGCGTAAGTGCTTAGACTCCACCATTCTTGGTGTTAAATCATGTTAGTGAACTAGTTGAGCACCATATTATGTTTGATGTTTTTTTTTTTTTTCATTTTCCAAACAGTTGGTTCTTGCTGACTTCGGCAAATCTCAGCAAAGCTGCCTGGGGAGCCCTTCAAAAAAATAATTCTCAGCTGATGATTCGTTCTTATGAGGTACTTCAGTGAATACTTATCACAATCTCGGCACGAGTAGGTAAACAATAATAATAACAATATCCAAATAATAATTATCCACATACAATTAAAAACCCAAATAACTCAAAAACCAGGTCAAACATGTCATACCAATACCAAATCAATATAATAACCGTACACCCAGCAGCGGACATAGAACTTGGCGAAACTAAATTCCGTCCAGCTTCCGAATCTTATAAGAACCTACTTAGATTCAAAATATCTATAAGGAAAAACATTTGACCAAATTTTAAACTATTACAATATAAAACCGTACTAATCATATATTTAATACATCATCCCGAAATACACAAATTGTGGAACTCAAGCTATGCAATAATCCAATATCATAAAATACCAAATATTTCTCTAATACTAATACAAATACAAATAAATAGAAATCTTCGACAATCCTTGTTCCATAATCCTGCAAGTATCCATGGTCCGCTAATCTAAAAATGTTAGAAAACTTTGCAAATCATGAGCCTAAAGTTCAGTTAGTGTGTACACACACACACGGTGTGTAAATATACATGTTAACAAAACAAATGGAAGAATAGAAAACCGTAAATACATGCGAAATTTAATATGTCAAAATTTTCAAATAACACAATTCAAATTATGTTTTTGTATGCACAATTTGTTACACATATTAATATCAAATCATGTAAACCGGACGAAATCATCAAAAGTCCAAATTATGCAAATTTGAAAATTCTATCGAAACATACAAATTTCAAAAGGCTAAAATGTCTCAAAATATAAAATACAATACAGGTAATTCGTACACCGACTAATCAAAAAGCCAAGTTTGAAGATAGATTATTCATATTTCTAGTAATTTTAGATCAAATCATTATTATTTAAGACCCATAGGTGGGTCATGTATATATTATTTTATATAAATGATGTCAAATATCACTTTCTTTTTTTACCCTTGGATGATTGGTGCATTCTCAAATACGCCTAATATATTAAGATATGTCCGAACATATATTGCTAGTTCTTTATAATGGTTCTTAAAAAAAATGGAGGACTCTATGACAAATACATGGCATTTTTCCACCCTGGGGGAAAAGTGCAAGCTCATATCGATAATAAAATTTAATCATCACCAAACATTTGCACTGACTGGTACATGCAAAGTCAAATGTACAATGTTTCATGACTTTTATTCACAATATTTTCCATATACGAATATAATCCTTCCAAATACTCATTTATTCGGTGAAAATTGAATGAAATCTTTAAACATTCAGTAAAACCAAATAAAACCTGAAAACATTAAGTGAAAAACATATACATGCAACAATATTTGAAAAAGTTTGTATAAGGTGACATGCATATATAGTAAAATAAGAATCATAAGCAAAGTCAAAAGATTTGCAAAATAGATCAATGAACAAGTTGAAATATACTTGCCTTTAACTTCAAATTTAACAAATCTGACTTGAAAAACTTCAAACTCTTTTTCCTCTCCTCTCCCCTTCTTTCTTCTTTCCTCTCTTTTCTCTCTCTTCTTCCTTGAAAATGATTGAAAATTTGACAAAGAAGGCCTTATATACCCGATCAGCATACAAGCGCCAAATCAACCCGCATCAAGCGCATTTCACACACACAGGCGCGTACGAGCACCCAATTAGGCACTGATACACTGCCTCACTCGCACATGAGCGCTACAAAAGGTACACATTAGGTGCCAAACATTCTGTTCAATCCATACATGAGCGTCCCTTAGGCGTCCAGCTTTTGCCTCAAAAATGCACGAGCATAGAAATAGGCACCATTCGGGCCCTAGACCTGAAATCCTCAATTTTGAATTTCTGCAAATTTTTATTATACAATTATTACCTACTTTAACCCAATTCATATAAATAATAATGTCATCAATCATGAATAAAAAAATATTAGGCATTACAATACTTTTAAATGATTATAATTAGATTTGAAGTGCAGACAGTGATTGTAATATTGAGGAAGGATACAATGACATTAATACGAGCTGATGATAAATGCTGCTATACGTTTTCTGTGGATATGAAGTATACCTGATCAAAACTGGGCTGCCCATGGCCTGGTCCAACCTACCCGAAACTTTATAGAGCTTGGTCAATGTATATGAATATTATAGATGAACATAGTAAACAAATTAGGCCCGATTAATTTTTCAAACCGGGTATGGTCATGGGTAAGAGTGATCCATTTAGCCAAGCCTGGATTATCGTTTTTTTTATAAATATATATTTTTTAAATAAATATCAAGTTTTAAAATGTTATTTTAATAGATTCTATGTTTGTATAATAAATAATTGTTTTATGTGAATATTTTTCATTAAAAATAAAAACGGTATATAAATCGAACTCAACCAGCCCATTTATGACTGATTTTTTGGCCCGGTGATCTGACAGTGCTCAGTTTGGCCCAGTTTAGCGGTCACAAATTTTTGCCGAAATCCGACTCGTGTCTAGCCTGAACCAAATTTTGATTGGGTCAAATATAAAGCTTTCTTTTAAGAGGGGATGTAGCTCTTTTAGCACGCTTTGGGAATAAGTTTGAAGGAAGTTCAAATATAGATGGTAACATTAGATTTTACAGTTGGCGTGATTATTCTTTTTAGACAAAATATTGGCTTCATTTTACACCAAAGGCATTTTCCCTTTGCATATACTATGACAAAGAGATTGGTATCAATGCAGACCATAAATGTGACATGGAGAAATGTTTGAAGGACACCCCTCGGACACTCTCTAGAGATGTGTCTATCCATCTATGTATTATTGCGTTGGCTGTTGGTGTAGATGGATGGTTGAGACATGTTATCTAATAATATCTTAAATGTGTCCTAACACTGCTCATGCGTTACACTGCTACCTCTTCTTGTAAAAGAAGGAAACCATTGATGAGATTTGATACGGAAAACAGAGGTCGAAATCCCACCAGTATGGACGAATGTTTTGGATGCCATGCCAGCTGATAGTATTTCAAGGATGTTTCTAAGACATTTCTCTGTAACATATTGTCACACATAATTTACATTGATTACCTCATCTAAGTTATGCTGCTCTCTTTGTCTCAATAAACTCAGCTCGGGGTACTATTTTTGTCCTCTGTCTTCAATGGGGGATGTGGATTCTCCTGTACAGATGATGAGGATTCCCATAAGGTAATATCAAATCTTCCCCCTCTTATATCTAAACTTAAATGTCCATGAAATGACTTATTGACAGATATGCAAAATATTGGTTATCAGGCCCCACGATACGAAAACATTGCATTCAATGTAGTTGATACCATTACCAATATCTAAATTTTCATCCAGAATTTATATATGCTTGTTTTGAGTTTCTCTTGCAGGATTGGGGAGGAAGGGTTAATAGCTCAGGAAGGCGAAAGAGAAAACTAGTGACTTTGACTTGGCATAGAGATACGGATACCGACTCTGAAGTGGTTCGGTTGCCTGTTCCATACGAACTTCCTCCACGATTGTACTCCCCGGAAGGTCACCAACTGTTTTTTTCTTCTACATTCGCTCGTAACATGTGATAGAGTAGTGTTACATGGCCGCCTTCTAGACCCCGTCTGCTTTTATCTGAGGCGTTCACTTGTCTGCCTATTATTATGTGAGTCTGTTGGTATGAATGGATGAGATGAATTTTTGTGTTCTTGATTGCAGATGTTCCGTGGTCATGGGACCGGCGATACCACAAGAAGGATGTGTATGGTCAGGTTTGGCCCAGGCAAGTTAAGCTTTATGCAAATCAAGATGCCTAAAAAGAAAACCAAAATATCCCCCACCCCCATCAAAAAATAATTTAAAAAAATTAAAAAT
>JAODPA010099250.1:0-21628 GCA_025585075.1 Nepenthes mirabilis
CTCATAGTCGACTAGCCCAGGAAGGAAGAACGATCTAAATCCATGAAGGCCCACGCATTGGCCTGGATGGTTAATGAGAACCTTAACTGGACAAAAGGCCAATGAAACCAGCATACGGACGGACGACTGGCACCAGGGATGGTCAACATTTCTGCTAACCAACAACACTCTAACAGGCCTCTACTCGAATCAGTTTTACACGGGCCAGGCTCAGTTTGACCTGTAGCAGCTTTTTTTCTTGATTTTGCCCTTTCCTAAAAGTAACCCCCACAGTAACAGTCACCAGCAGATTCAACACTCACCCCATGAGAAAAGCGCTGAATTCTCTCCCATATATGTTGTAAAACCCTAGCAGTTATAAAGTGCAGAAGGAAGGAGAACCTCCCAAGAAGCCGTTACAGCCATTAATGCCAGCGCCACGAATGGAAGCTGTTCGAACAGAGTATTGAAATCTCGCACTCCTTCCTAAGGAAGGATTCTCAACCACTCGACTACAATAAGGCCGTGGACTTAACACTCCAGGGAGGCCTTCTGAAAGAGAACAAATGCTCTCATACTCATACGAGTTGCTCTGACATTCATATCCCTCTTTCTAGAGGAATCCCTGAGAGTTCGCATGGTGTTTTCTCAAGCTCTCATACTTTCAGGACGCCCACACTCTCGGTACTTCCTGTCACCATGGTCCTCAAAAATCGAAAGTCAGGAATCAACACTCTTCACTAGCGACATCAACCTCTCACAGCGAGAGCCAAATCATCCCCACAAACACGCTCTACTTCTCACCTTTGTTACATCATTTCTTCTACCTTCTCGATTCTTGGAAGGCTATTTATTGACTTGAGTATCGGAATATTTTTGGTGGGATAACATCCTGCCGGCACCTGACCTTTCGTTTGTCTTAGTGGTGTGCAGGACCTAGACTCAGTGGACGGAGCCGAATTCAAAGGTCGACGTAACCCGAACCCGTTTGAAGTTTGGTTCCAGGACGCACATTGGCGTCGTTTGTAGGAAATGCTTACAAAAAGTTAGCTACGTTTTCCAGAAACCCTTCTCAATCAATACCCTCAATCGAAATGGTGAACACAAGAATACAAGCAAGCGAGCTAATCAAAGATGTGGCCTCGCCCGATAAGGACCACGCCGCTGGTGTCAAGCTCAATGGGGTGGCAAGCGGGGTTCTAGTGCATTTCTTTCAAAACTTGGTAGAGCATATGCTAAATACCAATATAATGCTTCAGATACTTTGCTCCCGTTAAGAGGAAGCGCAACAGATGGTTACACCGGCAGCGGCCCTTGCACCGGCATCCAGATGAGGAGGCCAGAGAAAGAAAGGATCGGCCCAAAGGCCAACCAACATTCGAGCACCAGAGTCTTCACATGTTTAATGCCGTCTAAGGCGTGAGGGGCGAGAAATCAGCATGACCCCAGAGAAAAGTTGGGAACGAAGGAACCCCAAATATTCTCGCGTAGAATCTAGGCCTCATGCTCAGGAGGAAGCCTCTCGGGTTGTTAGATCTACTGGTAAAATTAGCTGCCCGACTATTGGACAAACCAGAGAAAGAACGGAGTTGAGGACATATCTCAACTCCAAAAGATCTGGTAATGTTGTTCAAGCAGATTCGAGGCTAAAAAAGATATAGAACCGTGTCTTCAAAGACGATGAGCAAACAGCCAATATCGATAAATCTCTTTTCACAACGGAGATCTTAAACCGTCCCATGCCAGCAAAATTTAAAATGTCAGCCATTGACTCGTATGATGGGAGTGTTGATTCCGTTGATTATCTCACCCACTTCCGCACCCATCTGGGTCTACAGGGGTTGGAGGATGCAGCGATGTGTCGCTGCTTCCCACTCACCTTAAAAGGAGACGCACACATCTGGTTCTATCATTTCCACTCGAATTCAATCTGAAGTTTTTAAGAGCTGACAGATCTCTTCTTGTCACAGTATGCCTCTAGCCGCAAGGAGGAAAAGCAGCCATGACATTTGTCGCACATCAAGCAGAAGTATGGGGAGAACCCATGGAAGCTTTTGGATCGCCTCGTGGCAGAAGCTAGGCAGATCCCTTGACTCACGGAGGAAATGACCCCAGGCAGTTTCATCTCGGCGCTGACGTATGGAGATTTCTTCAGGCACCTGACACATGAGAACCCGCAGACCTTTCGAGAAGCGGAATCTATCACCAGGGCCTACGCTGCAGTGGAGGAGGCCAACGAGACTAAACGTTTCGAGCAAACCGAATAGCCACGATCTTTCCCGATTGAAGGAAAGAGAAAACATGGTGGCGGTGAACACCCATGACGGAAGCACCATAGGACCGGGCCGACAGAGCGCAAGGACTACGTGCCAATCAGCCTAATGCCCCTGACGGACATGCGCTTGAATGTCCTCATGCAGATTCGGGGTAAAAAGTTTCTCAAGTGGCCCAAGCCACTTAAGAAGGCGGAGGGAGGAAATCCAGCCAAGTACTGTGATTTCCATCGATCTTTTAGAGACTCCACCGAGGATCGCAAAACACTCTAGAGGGAGATAGAAAAGCAGATACGCAGAGGCCATCTCACCAGGTTAATCAAGGATCCTGGTCAGAGCTCTGGTATGGCAGTCGGTAGAGGTCCAGAATCATCTCTACTAAGGAATCGGGTCACAGTAGGAGTAGTCAACATGATTACAACTCGGCTTGCCAAGATTCCAGCGGACCACAGGGAGCAGTACGCTAGGAAGAAGTAGTGCACCAAGAACAACGTCATTAGTTTTTGTAATGATGATTTCGAGTATGTAATTTCTCCCCATGCAGATCCCCTAATTGTATCCACCCTTATTTCAAACGGTAGTATCGATTCCCAATTGAAACGAGTGTTTGTTGATAATAAAAGTTCACGCGATTTGTTTTACTTGGATGTGTTTTTTAAACTTGGTCTAAAAAAGAGTCAATTAAGGCTTGCTGAAGGCCTGTTATATGGCCTGGACAACGAACCCGTGCCCGTTCCAGGGATGATCCAGCTAGAAGTAACTCTGGGTTGATATCCAAGAACGACAAGTTAAACGCTTACTTTCCTGGTAGTTGACCTGTGTTCTGTTTACAACGCCATACTAGGCTGCCCATGTTTAATAGTGTTCGGAGCCGTCACTTCAATACCGCATCTCAAAATAAAATTTTCGACAGCTTGTGGTATAGGCGAAGTGTTGGGCAACCAGGTCACTGGGTCGACAAGTTATATGTTCCAGATCGCCCAGAGTAGCAGCACCAGATCAACAGGAGAACTAGACCATCGGGACGAGGCAACTTTACAGCAAGCGCAGTCCGAAGAGGCAACCGATCTAATCCCATTAAATCCGAAAAATCTGAAAAGATGTGTATAGATTGGAGGCTCACTCTCCGGGATACTGCACGACGAATTTGTCACGTTCTTACGGCAGAATACTGACATCTTCTCATGGACCCCCGCAGACATGCTCGAGATTTCGGCCGAAGTAATGGTTCACAAGTTGGGCCTCGATCTTGACTGCAAGTCCATTAGGCAGAAGCGGAGAAACTACTCAGTAGAAAAATTAATCGCTATACGAGAGGAGGTTAAAAAGTTGTTGGACGCCTGCTTTATTATGGAGGTTCAGTACCTGGATTGGCTCTCGAATATTGTCCTGGTAAAGAAAAGAAATGGAAAATGGTAAATGTGCGTTGACTTTACTAACGTTAAGAAAGACAGCCCGAAAGATAGTTTTCCCTTACCACGAATAGACCTGTTGGTGGACTCAACATCAGGCCACGAGTTGTTGAGCTTTGTGGTCGCGTACTTAGGCTACAACCAGATCTGGATGAATTCGGAGGATAAGGAGCACACATCGTTCATAACCGACCAAGGCACCTATTGCTATAAGGTCATTCCTTTCGGTCTGAAGAACACAGGTGCCACATACCAACGGCTCATGAACAAAATGTTCAAAAAGCAGATCGGCTGTAATATGGAGGTGTACGTCGATGATATGCTCGTCAAAAGTAGTCACACCAGGGACCATATATGAGATCTGGCTGAATCTTTCGAGGTACTCCGCACGCACTAAATGAAGCTGAATCCAGCCAAGTGCGTCTACGGAGTCTCCTCTGGGAAGTTTCTAGGTTTCATCGTCTCCCAATGAGGGATTGAGGCAAACCTAGAGAAGATTAAGGCTCTCGTTGACATGTTACCACTGCAGACCATCAAGGACGTCCAGTGGCTAACAGGACGATTGCAGTATTGTCCTGCTTCTTGGCAAAGTCTGGAGACAAGTACCAGCCTTTCTTCAAGGCACTAAGGGGAACAAAGGCAAACAGGTTTTAGTGGACGGCAGAGTGTCAGATTGCTTTCGACAAATTGAAGTGATATCTGGCTAGTCCACCATTGCTAATGTTACCGAATGATGAAGAGGAGCTCCACCTCTATCTAGCGGTATCAGAGGTGGCCCTCAACTCAGTCCTCATATGTCAGGACTCCGGCACCCATCGTTCGGTCTATTACATGAGCAAAACATTGATCGGTGTGGAGACGCGCTACCCTCGTGCAGAAAAGCTAGCCTTAGCGCTTGTTTTCTGCGCCCGAAAGCTTGGACCTTTTTTTGGGGCCTATCGCATGATTGTTCTCACCGACTAGCCTCTTAAAAATATTCTACAGAAACTTGACGTTTCTGGGCAGTTGGTAAAGTGAGCTATCGAATTGAGAGAGTTTGACATTGAATTTTGGCCCCAACCCGCCATCAAAGGGTAGACTTTAGCCAGCTTTATCGTCGAAACCACGACAATTATTGAGGAACAACCCACTAGGGACGTAGAACAACACGGGGAAGAACCGAAATGGGTCCTCAATGTGGACAGATATTCTACGAAATTCGACAGCTGAGTCGGAGTAGTCCTAAAAACTCCAGATGGGATTGAGGTGAAATACTTACTCCGACTCGACTTTCTGGCGACCAAGAATATCGCAGAATACGAAGCCCTGTTGGCTAGGTTGAGACTTGCTAAGGAATGCTTGGCAAGGCGGTTGACCGTTTACAGTGACTCTGAACTGGTCGTCAACCAGGTTAACGGGAATTTCAAAGCTAGTAGCCCTCATGGCTAAGTACTTGACCAAGGCCAGAGAGATCAGTAGGAGGTTTGACAAGATGATCCTTGTTCACGTTCCTAGAGTTGAGAATTAGAAGGCTAATCAGCTTGCCAGGGCGGTGGTGGTTAAAAACCCAGAATAATACTCGAGGGACATGTAAAAAATTCTCAATGCTCCCAGCAAGGAGGAGCGAGAAGCAATGCTGATCTCCGGAGTAAAAAATTAGATGACCACGTACCAAAAATACATGACGGATCAAGCACTTCTAAAAGATGCAGACGAAGCCAAGCGGGTCAAAAAGACGGCCGGTTGGTACACCATGATCAATGGACGGCTATATTGCCGTGGCTACTCGACCCCGTACCCCGATGCCTCACTGCAGAGGAGGCTAACTACGCCCTAGGCGAAGTCCACCTCGGTATGTGCGGATCGTATATTGGTGGCAAGAACTTGGCATTCAAAATTATGCGCCAGGGTTATTACTGGCCAATGATGAAAAAGGATGCTATTGAGTTCGTAAGGAGGTGTGAAAACTGTTAGATTCATGGCAATCTTCACCACAAGCCGCCTACCGAGTTGAAATCCCTCCAGACCCCATGGCCATTCACACAATGGGGGTTAGATATTCTCGGCCCATTTTTCCTTGTAATGGGGCAAATAAAATTCATTATTGCTGGTATCGACTACTTCATCAAGTGGATCGAAGCCATCCCACTGGCCAAAATCATAGAGCACAATGCTTTTGAATTTGTCCGTCAGAATGTAATCAGCAGAATTGGCATCCTCGAGGCTATCGTCACTGACAACACAACCCAATTCTCGGGAAAACGCTTCACCAAGTATTGCACTAGCTTGAGTATCAGACTGGACCACACTCTGGTGGCATACTTGCAAGCGAATAGGCAGGTGAAAGTCACCAACCGTACGCTACTCCATGGTCTGAAGACTAAGCTTGAGAACGCAGGGGGCTCTTGGGTCGACGAGCTGTCCTCCGTCCTATGGTTTTACCGGACAACTCCTAAGGAGCCGACTTGTAAGACGCCCTTTAGTCTCTGCTACAGGGCTGAGGTGATAATTTTGGTCAAAATTGGGCTCCCGAGTCTCAAGGTTGAGTCTTTCGACCCACAAGGCAACTCCCAAAAAATTCGAGAATACCTAGACTAGTTGAAAGAGGCCTGCGAGGCTGCAAAGCTGCGGACGACAACCTAGCAACAATGGGTTGCGCACTATTACAATAAGAAGATAAAAGCGCGGCACTTCGAGGTCGGAGACCTGGTCTTGCGAAGTATCGAGGCAACAGACAAGATCGTCAACTGAAATAAACTCTCCGTGACAAGGAGCGTACAAACTCTGAACCCAGAGCGGCAAGTTGGTTCTTTAGACATGGAACGCGATCCATCTCAAGTGTTACTTTCAATAAGACACTGGTAAGTCAACCATCGGCATGCATATTGGAACACTTGGCACATTATGTCACCTCACTGTAGATTCTTTTCCTTTTCTTCTCCATACGCATGTTTATGTATGTTTGCAAGTTTACATGACCTATACTGCCCCTAAGCGGAAGGATTTTCACCCTCTCGTAACCAAGCCTTGGTCATTCAAGCTGCCCATGATCGGTCGTAATAAAACCTTGGTCACCCAGGCGGCTAATGAGCGGTTGTAATGAAACCCTGGTCATCCAGGCAGCCCACGAACGGTTGTAATAAAACCCTGGTCATCCAGACGGCCTACTAACGGTTGAATTAACTATTAGTCATCCAAGTAGCCCATTCGTGGTTAAAATCTTAGGGGGTCAACCAGCGCGCATGCCACAACCTCCTTCGCTGGGAGCGAGCGTGATCAGCCAACAATGGTTGTCATTAGCAAAGGCTCTCCTTCCAAAAGTCAGCCACCCTAGTTCACACTAGAGCGGCATCACCAAGCCTTTACTCCCTCGTAAGCACGGATCAGGCACGGCACGACATCCGAGTAAACCTACTTGAAGTCTCAAACCCTTCGAAAGATGCCTATAGCGTCTTAAGTAAGGTGGACGGCCAACTTGTGCACAGAGTTGGCCAGGTATCACAATAACGGAGGAATGAGAATTACATTAAAGGCAAAAGACACAAAACGTCAATGAAATAGTAGATTTATTGATTATGTTCACTCGTCGATATATTAATTACAAAAACCAAAGCCACAAGAACTAAGGAGGGGAAAAGTTCCTAAAAGGAGGCGCTCGTGAACTGCTACTGGTCTGGGGCTCCCCCACGAGGTACTCACGACGCTGAGCAGAATAGTTCTCCAAGTTAAGAAATTCGACTGAAAAGTTGGGATCAATTAGCCAAGCAATACGCCGACTAATATTGATCCCCTCCCATAGCCATGTCAACAGTATTTTCTCAATCTCATGGGGACAGATACGTGTGGCCAGCTCATTCTCTCGGGTGGCCATTTGCCCCATAAGCTGGTCAAGGCGCCGCATGGTCCGGTCAGCCTCTTCCTTTAAGCGAGCGTTTTCCTACTTAAATTTCTTGTTCTCCTTAGTCAGACCTGGCACCACAGCGCCTTTAAGACTGGTATTCTCCTCTCTAAGCCCGGTAACCTCAGCCTCCAGGTTGGCCAGAACTGATCCTAGAGCGACTGCATCATCCCGTGCTCCGTCCTCATTGCTTCCAGCTCCTCGTCGAGCCAAGCAATCAGCTTGTCCCTATCAACGATCGCCAAGTCTCGCTGGCCAATTGTCTTAACAACAACAGCGGAGACTTTTTCTTTCTACAAAAATGATAAGTATTAGCAGCGGTTAAACCAAGAGAAATGGTAGGTAGCGAAAAGTTCACTTGCCAAATCTGTCGCGCTGGAAGCACTGGCCTAGCACGAGATTTCAAGTCAGATGGTAGAGGACCAGAAACGGAACCTTCACGAGCGTACCCAGCGGTAGCCACCGCCGCAGATTCCTCCAACAGCTCTGCCACAAGGTCGTCCGCCTCCGACGGCTTTCCAAATCAGGCCCCTCTAGCCTTCCCACGGCTCGTACAGGCTCATCAGTGGCGCCCTCCTCCGTGATCTCTACCCTAACCTTGATTGCTGGTTGAGATTCTCTGACAATTGACACTCTTGGCTCCCCCAGAGTCTCTTCAGGAGCCGGCCCGTCAGATGTCATGACAACTTGCCCAACAGGAGGCTCAATAGGCACCTCCTTGGGTTCCCCAGTAGGTACCTTCTTCGACGGTTTAGCGACACCCTCAAAGACGGCCTCCGGGGGAACTTCCACCTCGTCAAGTGCTCCGATTGCGGGAGGGAAAGAACAACACAGCTAGGGGCGGGATACAACTTCTCTCTAAAAATCTCAACGGCGGAACCTTCGCCGCATATGCCAGAGCTATCCCCCATTCCGGCCGACTGGCCAATTAGCACATTCTTGGGATCAGTCGAGGAGGACGAGGAAGGCCTTACTGCTGCCACCGCCATTGTTGGACTAACGGGAGAACCACCGCTGGATGACTCCTTGATTGCAAGGGCCTCGATTCTCCTCCTCTTGGCGGCCTTCATCAGCTTCTATTCTAGTGATGGAGGACCCTACTTGGCCTTCCTGATCTCATCGCGAGAGACTAGGTGGTCTCTCTGAAAATTGAAGTGATGTTTCTTTACCAGCTCAAAGAGCCACTATAGGGACTCCGTCTCCGTCTCAGTGAGAGTGCCGATGTAAATCTTAGGAACCTTACTCCATTCCTTGGCCAACGGCAAGGACCAGTCCACATAAACAAAAAAGAACCTGTTTTTTCAATTCTTCAATGAGTCGTAAATGTCGGTGCTAACCTGGAGACCACCCCGCGGAGCCAAAGAGATCCACTCTGCTCCCTGATTGACCTTGAACAGGACCCTCACCATTTCCACCGTCAACTTCCTCGAATGTTGACGAAGGAAAATACAGAACGTGCACAGATACCGCACAACATTGGTGTGAAGCTGTGCAACAGGGAGCCTAAGGGCGATCAGAATCTCCCGTAACTCATCGGGAAGGGGAAGGCATAGCCCACTCCTCAAATGGCCCTCATAAATGGTGATACAACCTTCAGGCGGTGAGCATGCCCCGTCTTCCTTATCAGGAATGCGGGGAACAATCACTTTAGGAACGTTGTACTCAACATACAACTCTTTCAAGTTAGTCTCTGTAAGGCTTGAAGTGATCTGTGCAACAGGCGCCATGAGCATGGGTGTAAGGAAGGAAGCGGTGCAACACTTAGAAAAAAAAAATATACTCACTCAAACAAAAAGGAAGGCGTGAAAAATTTAAAAAGGAGACGAACGGGCAACTTAAAGGCAGCACAAACGCCATCTAAAGTAACTGTCTCGTAAACAAGCGCCATCATTACTGCCACGTGGCGCCCCCTGAACCTGTACTGACGAACCAGATCCCTCGATGCATTAACTACCTGGATCTCCAATTCACCGTATGCAAACACGTGGCCGCCTTTTCGTCTGAACAAAATAACTAATGATGGCTCGTCACTCCACTCTCACAAGTCCTTCGGACCTTGGCCTTGACGGTCAACAAATCCGGTCAACGTCTCCTTCAGCAAGTTCTTCGGACCTTAACATTGACGGTGATTCAATCCGGTCAATATTTTCTTCAGAAGGTTCTCCATACTTTGACCTTGATGGTCAACAAATCCGATCAATATTTTCTTCAGAAGGTTCTCTGGACCTTGGCCTTGGCGGTCAACGAGTCTGGTCAACAATCCCTTCAACAGGTTCTCCGGATTTTGGCTAGGGTGGTCAACAAAATCGGTCCACTTTTCCTCTGGCATGATCTTCGAATTTTGGGTCTGTATGGTCAACGGATCCGGTTAACGGATCTTGGCGAACTCCAAGCCACGTGGCCCATCAAGGACATGTTGGAGGTCAGAAATCAGACCACTAGTATTGGGGGCTAGTGATGGGTACTCCCATAGTGGACTGGTCCAAGAAGGAGGAATGATCCAAATTTACGAAGGCCCACGTATTGGCTGGACGGTCAACGCGAACGGTTGATCGGATAAAAGGCCAATGAAACTAGTATCAGGACGGATGACTGGCACCAGGGACGGTCAACATTTCTGCTAACTAGTAGCACTGTAATAGGCCTTCCCTCGAATTAGCTTTACATGGGCCAGGCCCAGTTTGACCCGCAACAGCTTTCTTCCCCGATTTGGCGCTCCCCTAGAAGGTAACCTCCACAGCAACGGTCACCAGTAAATTCAGTACTCACCCCGTGAGGAAAGTGTCGGATTTTCTCCCCTATCTTCTGTAAAACCCTAGAGGTTGCAATGCATAGAAGGAAGGAGAACCTCCTAAGGACCCATTACCGCCATTAATACTAGCACCACGAATGGAAGTTATTCCAGCAGAGTACTGAAATCTTGCACTCCTTCCTAAGGAAGGATTGTCAACCTCTTGACTATAAGAAGGCCGTGGAGTCAACACTCCAGGGAGGCCTTCTGAAAGAGAACAAACGCTCTCATACTCATATGAGTTGCTTTGACATTCATATCCCTCTTTCTAGAGGAATCATTGAGAGTTCGCCGGACGTCTTCTCAAGCTCTCACGCTTTTAGGACGCCCACACTCTTGGTACTTCCTGTCACCACGATCCCCAAAAATCAAAAGTCAGAAATCAACGCTCATCACCAGCAGCACTAACTTCTCCCAGCGAGAGCTAAATCATCCCCACAAACACTCTCTGCTTCTCACCTTCGTTACATCCTTTCTTCTACCTTCTCAATTCTTGGAAAGCTATTTATTGAATTGAGCGTCGGAGTATTTTCGGTGGGATAACATCTTGCCAGGACCTGACCTTTCGTTTGTCTTAATGGTGTGTAGGACTTAGACTCGGTGGACGGTGCAAATTCAAAGATCGACGTAACCCGAACCCGTTCGAAGTTTGGTTTCATGCTGCATCAAAATAATCAAAATTAAGAGAATAATTGTCTCCATCTTTTTAAAATATAGAGCCCAACTCAATTCATTCTACTTCTATCATGAGATTTACAACACTACTGATCCCATTGTTCTTCTTCTCTTTGGTTTTTCTTTCCGATGGAGGATTTTATGTTCAAGGTTTGGATTAAAAATTAAATAACTCTTAAATCTTGATACCAAAATGTGTGTATGATCAATAATTCAATAATTCAAATGTGATATAATAAAACAAGAGAGAGAAATAATACCACAATTTTGATAAATATCGTCAAACTTTGATTGATGAAGGAAAGTGTATAATTTTGATACCAAATTTTAAAAAGTAGAGATACAATGGGTACAAGGATAAATAAGAAGTTAGGAGGCTTTATACTTTTTAGATGGCAATGATGCCCCTCAAGCTTGAGTCTCTTTTTTATAATATAGGTGAATTGATCTAGGCCGTTGATTCTTGAATAATCTCATCCGTTTAATTGTTAGGTGAGTAGGTGGGTTGGCGTTAAGATGGCATCATTGTCGAGCATACTTGCTCGATTAGTTTGAAAAAGTTGATGGTATCATTGTAGAGCATACTTGCTCGATTTGAGTTCATAGAGGAAAATTTTGAGTTAAACCTCAACTTTTCTTCGATCTCGTATCTATTTAGTTGTAATGTGTAGATTTAGAATATTAATTGTTAAAGCTGTATTTATTCACAAAATCGGTATTGATTAAACTTGTTCAAATCCTGAATTCAAGTTGTATTATTGGCGCCGTCTGTGGGAACATCAATAAAAAAACCAACTTTTCCATCCCATTCTTCAAGAAATGGTCAACACAAGAACCCGAACCAACGCCCCTACGAGAGATGCTGCCTCCGCTGGCAACCCTCCTCATGCTGTCATTCAGACTGAAAACCAGCAAGAGGAGTTAATGCAAGCATTCAATACTTGGATGGATAATATGACAGAAGTAATTCAGAATTTCTGCACGCAATTTGGACGAAACAGACCTGACATCCCAGTTGGTCATATTATAACCAACAAGAGAAAAGGCCGCAAAAGGAGATACTCAATCCAACAAGCAGAAGGACCGATTGCTCAACAGCAAGTGACCTCTAGCAATGTGGGAGGCCGGTCACGATTAGAGGGCCGATTAGGCCCCATCTTACAGAACCAGAATCCGGATCGTCAAAATCCATGGTACTCTTGAAGTAGGCAAAGGTCGCCTGAGCATGAAATTGCATCCTGTAATGTACAACCGACACGTGAAAATATTCATCTCGTCCGACCAAATACACCACCCACGGAGTTGAGGACGTACATTAATGCCAAGAGATCTGCTGTTGTTCCTCAAGTGGAGGAAAAAGTAGAGAAAAGTTGGCAGCATGTGTTCGGAGGAAACATAGAAGGATGCTCTGTCGACTTACGTGGGTCACCATTCACAATGGAAATCCGTACACGACCACTCCCACATAAATTCAAAATGCCAACTTTGGATGCTTATGATAGAAGTGCTGATCCTATGGATCACCTAGATCACTTCCGAACCCTCCTGAGTTTCAAGGTGTAGATGAAATGACGATGTGCCAATGTTTTTCCTTAACTCTCAAAGGAGACGTTCGGATCTGGTTCTACCGATTGCAACCAAATTTGATTCGATCGTTTGAAGAATTAGCTGACTGTTTTCTAACCCAATTCGCTTCCAGTAGAAGAATTGAAAAGTAGCCCTTGCATCTTGCCAGAATTAAGCAAGGTTCAACCGAAAGCCTGAAAAATTTCTTGGCTCGATTCACTGAAGAAGCTCGGCAGATCCCATGAATAACTGATGAAGTAAAATTGAATACCTTTATATCGACATTGGAGCCGGGTGAGTTTTTTAAACATTTGGCACACAGCGATCCACAAACCTTTTGTGAAGTAGAATCTATAGCTTGGGCATACATTGCGGCGGCGGAAGCTAATGAAGCAAAAAAGTCAGTGCAATTGGACCACAATCAACAGGGGCCACCCAATGGAAAGAAGAGAAATAATGATCGTTTGGATTCTCAAGAAAGAAAGCAACCCAGAACAGGGCCTGGAGTTCCTAGGGAGTTTAAACCATTGAACCTAACCCCCCTGAATGACTCTCGAACAAATAACCTTATGCAAATAAGGGGTAAAAATTTCTGAAATGACCGAAGGCACCCAAAAATCCAGAAGGAGGAGATCAGTCCAAGTATTGTCATTATTATCATTCTCCAGGACATAGCACGGAGGATTGCCGAACTTTGCAGAGAAAAATTGAAGAACTCAATTGGAGAGGACATCTGTCAAAATTTCTGAAGAATCCTGAAAAAAACCTTGAGCAAACAGAAAAAGGTAACAACAACCACGAAAGAGCCGAGTTGCTGCAGGCATGGTTAGCATGATTGCGGACAAATCATCCAAAGTACATCAACCTGACCGACTTGAAGATACTATGAAAATTAAAAAGCCAAAAAGTAAGGTTAGGGACAATGTTATTAGTTTCAGCAAAAATGACATTGAATATGTACAATGTCCTCATTCCGATCCTCTAATTGTATCAATACTTGTTTCAGATGGTAAAGTGAATTACCAACTAAAATGGGTTTTCATAAATAATGAAAGTTCAAGTAATTTACTTTATTTCGATACTTTCTTCAAATTGGAAATAAAGAAGGGCCAATTAAGGCCTGGCGAAGGACCTCTTTATAGACTAAACAATGAATCGGTTTTGGTACAAAGAATCATTCAATTGGAGATAACTTTGGGAACATACCCCAAAGTTGCATCTCGTATGCTCTCATTCATCGTAGTTGATTTGCCTTCGATTTATAATGTTAAATTAGGCCGACCCTGCCTATTGGGGTTTGGAGCAGTAATATCAATACCTCATTTAAAGATGAAATTTTTAACCGCGTGTGGTATTGGCGAAGTCTTAGGTGATCAAGTAATCAGCCGGTCTTGTATCTATACCAAATTAGTCAAGCAGTTCCAAACGTACCAATCGAAGATCTCAATTACCGGGATGAATTTTCATTACAGCAGGCCCAGTTTGGAGAAGCAACCAACCAGATTCTTCTTGACCCCAACAATCCGGACAAATACATACAAATTGGGGCTTCACTCTCCGAACTTGAACGTGATCAATTGATAACTTTTCTTTGGAAAAATTTAGATATATTTGCTGGGTCACCCACCGATATGCTAGGGTTCTCAACTGATATGATGGTACACAAGTTAGGCTTGGATCCCAGTCATAAACCGATTAGGCAAAAACGAAGGAATCACTCAGTAAAAAAACTCATCGCTATTCGAGAAGAAGTAAAAAAGCTTTTGGACGCCGATTTTATACGGAAAGTTCAATATCTTGATTGGCTTTCCAATGTGGTCCTAGTGAAGAAAAGTAACAAAAAATGACGAATGTGCATAAACTTTACTAACGTAAACAAAGCATGCCCAAAGGATAGTTTTTCGCTACCCATAATAGACTTGTTAGTGGATTCGACATCTGAATACAAATTATTGAGTTTTATGGATGCTTACTCAGGTTACAATCAAATCCGAATGAATCCGGAAGATGAGGAGCATACCTCTTTCATGACTAAGGAACTTACTGCTACAAAGTTATACTGTTCGGTATAAAAACTGCTGGAGCCACATACCAATGACTCGTGAATAAAATGTTTGAAACTCAGATCAACAGAAATATGAAAGTATATGTGGACGATATGCTCGTAAAAAGTAAGGCCGCGAAAGATCATATTGGCGATCTTAATGAATCTTTTGAGGTACTTCAAAAATATCAGATGAAATTAAATTCAACCAAATGCGCTTTCGGGGTTTCCTCCAAGAAATTTTTAGGCTTCATAGTCTCTAGACGAGGAATTGAAGCCAACCCGAAAATGATAAAGGTAATTATAGACATGAACCCGCCACGAATGGTAAAAGACGTTCAAAGGCTCACTGGAAGACTAGCATCGCTCTTCCGATTTCTATCTAAATTGGCAGAGAGATATTTACCTTTCTTCAAGTCCTTAAGAGGGACTAAGACGAATGAATTCATTTGGTCATCCGATTGCCAAATGCTTTCCAGGAACTAAAAGAATACTTATCTATTCCTCCCTTATTGGCACCACCAAAACTAGGAGAAGAATTGTTCTTGTATCTGGCGGTTTCATCTGTAGAGCTTAGTTCGATCTTAATTCGACAAGAAATGAACGTACAATAACCGATCTACTATGTAAGTAAGACCTTAGTCAATGCTGAGATTTGATACACGCATGCAGAAAAGATTGCCTTGGCTCTTATTTATTCAGCCAAAAAGCTACGTCCTGACTTCCAGACACAAAATAATTTTGCTAACTGATCAGCCCTTGAAGTCAATTTTACAAAAGCTTGATACGTTCGAGCGGCTGATAAAATGGGCAATAGAATTGAGCGAATTTGACAGAGTTTAAACCAAGATCGTCCATAAAAGGTCAGGCCATGGCCGACTTTATTGTTGAAACTATGACGTCAATTCAAGATACCCCTGAAGGGATGGAGATAAACTATTCATTGAGGCTCGCATTCTCAACAACTAATAATGTTACAGAATATGAAGCCTTACTCGTCAAAATTCGGTTGGCTAAAGAATGCTCAGTAAAACGTATAATTATTTACAGCGACTCAAAGTTAGTTGTTAATCAAGTGCTGAGAAATTTCAAAACCATAAGCCCTCCCTTAGCGAGTTATCTTGCTAAAGTGAAGGATATGATGAAGAATTTCGACAAGATAGAAATAGTGCATATTTTAAGGGAAGATAATGGAAAGGTCGATCAATTAACAAAGTCTGCAACAACCAAAAATTCTGAGCAATACTCAATGGTTATGCGTGAAATTCTATCCACTCCAAATATTGAAGAATCTGAACAGAAAATTCTACAAGTTTCTGCTAATAAAAATTGGATGTCTCCTTATTGGAGATATCTTAAGGAAGGAGCTCTACCAGAGAGCCCGGAGGAAAGAAAACGTGTAAAGAAAACGGCCGGATAGTATGCCATAATAGATGAAAAAATATACCGGAGGGGATATTCAATCCCGTATTTGCGTTGTCTTACTTTGGAGGAAGCCGAATATGTTTTGAGCGAAGTACATCTAGGAATATGTGGATCACAAATAGGAGGCAAGAATCTTGCATTCAAAATAATGCGTTAAGGATATTACTAGCCTACTATCAAGAGGGACGCCGTGGAATTCCTCAGGAAATGCGAGAACTGCCAATTACATGGCAACATAATGCATCAACCACTTACAGAAATGAAATATTTACAAGCTCCTTGGCCATTTTCACAATGGGGGCTCGATATATTAGGTCCTTTTCCTGTGACAACTGGACAAAGAAAATTCGTTATGGTTGGTATTGATTATTTTACCAAATGGGTGGAAGCTGTTCCATTAGCTCGGGTAATTGAGCACAATGCTATTGAGTTTGTCAAGCACAACATCATCTGTCGATTTGGAATTTTCGAAACGATAATTACTGACAATGGGACTCAATTCACTGAAAAACGTTTTACCCGGTACTGTGCTAATTTGAGCATCCGGCTGGTTCATACCTTAGTGGCCTTCCCCCAATCAAACGGATAAGTAGAGGTTACCAACCGAACTTTACTATATGGATTGAAAACAAAGTTGGAACACATTGGGGGCTCATGGGCAGATGAACTACCATTAGTATTATGGTCATATCATACGACACCGAAAGAACCTACACGAGAAACACCATTCAGCCTATGTTTTGGAACTAAGGTAGTCATACCGGTGGAAATCAGATTACCCAATCTTCGAGTTGAAAGTTTTGATTCGGTCAGTAATGCCCAAAAAATGGCTACTTACCAACAATGAATCGCCCGATATTATAACAAAAGAGTGAAAACTTGCTAGTTTGACATTGGAGACCTGGTTCTGAAGAGTATTGAAGCAACGAAAAAAATAATTAACAGAAATAAGTTCTCTGCAAATTGGGAAGGCCCATTTATTGTCTCGACTATTCTCCGGGATGGCGCTTATAAGTTACGTATCGAAAATGGTAAATTGGTACCAAGGACATGGAATGCTGTCCATTTAAAGAAGTTCTATCCGTACTTTTCACCTCGGATCCCTACAGGTATTATGTATGTCTTAAGATATATATCTCTTTTCGACATTGATAAAAAGATCTTCATTATTTCTCGTTTGACCATTTGGATTCTTTATATAATGTTGCATGATTGCTAATCGACCCAGGCTGCCCCTAAATCAAGTGGTTAATCACTACTTGCCTACGGACCCATAAGGGGTCTTAAAAATAGTAAAAACCTCAGTTCTATATCGAGCGACCCTTTTGTGGTCGAATTACAAGTGTTGGATCCATTCCAATTGGCCCACAACCGGTCAAATATGCTAAAATCTTAGAGGGCTATCCAACACACGTGTGGCGACTCCAATATATAAGGATGAGCACGTTCAGTCTACGATGATCGGATAAATAAATATCAAATAGTCCTCTTGACAATCAAAAATTTATGCATACAAGAGTTCTATTGATACATAAGCACTTATATATATATGTCAAGGGGCTTCTAGAAGGACGTGATGAGGATTCGCCTCTATCAGAAAAGTCTCTCAAATCAGATCGGCGCTGTACACTCATGTTCCTTTCGTTGAAGAAATTAAATGGGAATTGGGGATTGATCAACAAAGGTATCTTCTAACACAAACGAATGCCTTTTTGAAATCTAGCATTCAAGGTCGATCCCACTTCTTTAGGTCTGAGTTGGGTCAGCAGTTCAGAGCTCGAATAGGCTAACTCACTTTGGAGGTCCGACAGGTGAAGCTTAGTAGATTAGAGACCATCTTTAGTTTTTTGCAATTTGGATTCAAGATTAAAAACTTGGTCCTTGTACTGCCGAGCTTCTGCAATAGCCGCCTCCATCTTATTTCTCATTTCTTCTAGCACTTTTGAGTCAATCCGGTTTTGAGATAAGCTCAGAACCTCTTGCTGAAGATACCCAATCCAAATTTTTTGTTGATGAATCCTATTTTTTAGAATTTTATTCAGCTTTTCATCCTGCCAAAAAAAAAAAAAAAAGAAGATCAGTCAAACTGTCCCAAAAAAAAATCAGTCAAATCATTCCCAAAGAAGTAGAATATTATCTAAAACTTGTCTTGATGAAGCCCGCATTCAAAGTAGCCTCATTCATAGAAATCCTTGAAGCAGAAGTAGACGCGAGATCTAGATGACCTCCAGGACTAGGATGAGAAGAAGAGGCAGTAATATTCATCCAATCTGGGTGAATCCTCTCCTGAACATCCATTGGGTTAAATGTTGAAATTTCTAGACAACGTATTTCCTTCTCCAAACGGGGCGGGTTTACGTCAGGTTGTGGTCGAATCTTGGCTAGATCGGTGGAAGGATTGACAACATCCTCAGAAGATGCCTCAAAAGCAGGAGCAACTTCTTGGATCTGATCCTGAGGACGGGCTGATTGAGTGGAATCATTAATCATTACGGCTCCTAAAGCTTCCTCAATTCTGGGCTCAATAGAAATTTCAGAAAGAGCTGGAGCCCACTAAATATAGCAAATTCTGATCCAACATTCCTATCTGGAATCTGAACACTGGAGGTCGGTTCTGCCACCTCCTCAATTACCTACACACTAGGGGTTGTGGAAACTGAAGGAACGGTAGGTTCTCTTATTGATTTCCTCATACCTGTCATTCTCTCCGATATTGGTACCCCAGCATCGGTAAAAGAAGAAGAAGGATTGGCCAAGACCACTCGACGGCGGGAGGATGAACTTTTAGTTTTTGATTGTTGAGTTTTCCTCTTAGGAGGTCTTGGAGTTTGACTACTTACTACCGTGGAATCGAGGCTCCCACTTGGCCAATATTAAAATTTCGGGAGAAAAAAGATGCTCCTTGTCACAAAACGAATCGAGGTTCTCCCGAATTAGATCCATGAATGGTCGAGCTAGTTTTTCCTCGTCATCTTCGAATTTACCAGTAAAAGATGGCAGAACGTTACCACAACCAACAGAAAAACCTAAATCTTTCCAGTTTTTAACTGACTCGTAAATTATCCTACCAATATTTAATTCTCGGGATGTCAAAGAAATCCCGTCTCCACTTTGACTGAATTTAAAAAGCAGTTTAACTGTTGTAATATTCAGCGAGAGCCCACGAAGCCAGAAAAAGATATAAAGATTGCAAAGGTATCTAATGGCGTTTGTATGAAACCTGGCAATGAGAACTCCAAATTCTACAAAAATCTAACACAACTTAAGGGTAACGGAAATTCGCAGACCGCTGTTGAAATGGTCTTCGTAAATAGTGATATACCCATCAGGAGGGGAGCAAGCCCTATCACTCTCAAAAGGCACCAAGAAGGGTATTTATTTACAGATTTTGAACATAGTATAAATCAAATCTATGTCAGTAGATGAAAGAACCGATTGAAGAGCTTGAACGCGAGGAGCCATGGTGAAAATAAAAAGTGAAGAATTTAAAGTGAAGAATTTGAAGTTAAGAATTTGAAACGGCAAGAAATAAGGGGAGAGCACCGAATTTACAATTGGTTTTAAAATTTGACACCGATTCTGAATGGCTGCAAGGTTTCATAGGTATGATGACTGACTGACACGTTTGTCATAATGACGTGCAAGTGGCAGAGCCAGATAGGTTACTTGCTGATATATAATTAAGATTTAGCCCATCTTCCAAGGGAACCTGGCAAAGGCTTTAAACGATTTCAATCTAAATCAGTAAGAAGAAATGCCGATTTCAATTCAAATTGGCTAAAAAAATCCAAATCAATATTTGAAGATGTCAAAGCCGATTTCAATCCAAATCGGCAAGAAGAAATGCCGATTTTAATTCAAATTGGTTGGTAAAACAGTCGATTTCAATTCAAATCGGTTGAAGAAATCCAAATTGGCATTTGAAGGTGTCAAAACTGATTTCAATTCGAATCGGTAAGAAGAAATGTCGATTTCAATTCAAACCAGCTGGAAAAAATAGATGATTTCAGTTTAAATCGGCTAGAAGAAATGCCATTTTCAATCTATATCGGCTGGTAAAACAACTGGTTTTAATTTAAACCGGTTGGAAGAACAGCCGATTTCAGTTCAAATCGGCTAGAAGAAATGCCGATTTCAATCTGTACTGGTTAGTAGCTTTGCCGATTTTAATCTAAACAGGCTGGTAAAGACTATAACGCCAATCGGCTGTTAAGATGACAATGCCGGTTTTGATTTAAAAGTCTGCTGAGGAAGTCGGCTGGGAAGGACATTTTTTCCGTTTTCAAATAAGTTCAGCCCCAAAAATCCAAATCGGCTAGTAGAAATTCTTTTTTTGATTCGAAGTCCAAATCGGCAGAATGCTAGAAGAAGCGTACTCGAGTGTCCTGTCAGAAAGAACATGCCGCCGGTTGAAAATTCTAACCCGCCGACATGGGGAGCTAGTGATGGGTACAGCAACATATGTGTTAATTTAACATGAAAAAAAGACCCACTAAAGACGGCCCATTGGGTTATGAAGCCATTCGAAAACAAGTAAACCTCTACAATTTAAAAATCACGTGGGAAGAACTATTCATGGTAACTGATTATAATGGAGCAAAATCGATTTTCAAACTAAATGATCTGATCTAGACGTTTTTTTGAAAACTGATATAAAAATCCCATGTTTGGAACAGAAGGGGAGGATGATCCATGTAAAGTTGGTACTCACAAAAATCGTCTCAAAATAATAAAAATTTTATACTATTTCTTTCCAGCATTCTTTCAATATGATGGAAGAAAGATAAATGATTCGAGTTCATAGAGAAAAATTTTGTGTTGAACCTCAACATTCCTTCAATCTCGTATCTATTTAGTTGTGATGTGTAGATTTAGAATATTAATAATTAAAGTCGCATTTATTCACAAAAAAAGGACATTGATTAAACTTGTTCAAATCCTGAATCCAAATTGCATCAAGATTAAATATTTGATTCATTATATTTTAACATTTAGATGGGACATTTTTAAGTCCAAAAAGTATTACATTTCATTCGTAATGTTCAAAATGGACTGTGAATTCTATTTTGCATCTATTTTGGTCTTTTATCTGGATCTGTTAGAATCCAAATTTCATATTAAAATTTGAAAATATATTTTCATTATATAGTCGGTTGAGTAAGTCTCCTTTATTAGATATTAAATATTTAATCTGTTAGAGTATTTTATTAAGTGGCTTATAGTTGATAACTAATATTGGAATGTCTTGTTCTATATTTATTTGTTTTATCACATAGTAAGCGGAATGGCTCCAAGATGATTTAGAGAGCCTAATTAATTTTTTACTTAATAGATCTTGAATTTTCTTGTTGTATTTTAACAATTCTTGATTCATCCGAATGGATCTAGTATTGGTTAGAATTTCTAACTCATGAAAACCTGTTTCATAAGGTAGCTCTACTTGGTATTAGTAAAGAACCCAAAAGGCATTGGGAAGGTTTGAGTATGCTTTATTTTTAAATGTTTGATGCAACCTTTTATATTTTTCTTGTAGTAATAGATTTGTTAATTATTGTTTAATATTTCCTATTTGTAATTCTCCCAATA
>JAODPA010099261.1:5978-21628 GCA_025585075.1 Nepenthes mirabilis
ATTATTATTTAGACATATTAATGCATAATAGATTATCATATAAATCAAAGATTTATCAAAGTTACACATTTTAAAAATCAATTAAAAATACTTGAAACTAACAATTCATGATAATAACACCTTGAATTATCAAAAAAGTATCACCAAAGTTGCTTGAATGTCTTAGAATTATCGTCCATTACTCAAATTTGTGCACAATAAATATCTTTAGGTCAACTTTGTAGTCTTTTATTACCATTCAAATTTGGGTGGCCATGATCATTAGATACACCTGTGATTGGCCGTGACAATGACATCATGACCATTGTGACCATGACTACAACCATGATTTAAAACTATGAAAGATGGAAAGAGTAGGTGGTGAGACATTGAGGGAAAAAAAGATGATGGAAGAGATGAAAAACTAAGAGAGAATAGAGGTCTAATCATTGATGCAAATATTAGCCGATAGGTATTAATATCGAGGCTTCCAAATACTGATTTTTTTAATATCGTGACAATATTATAATATATTGTTGTATCGATAATATATCGCAACATATCACAAATGCAATTATATTAGTTTACGATTCTCAGTATTTTTTTTTCCTACCAATAAATCTAACATCGATGTATTATCGATATATCTAATATCGATATAAATATGACTAGTACTGATTCATCCATAGGTCTAATGCATACATGGGAAGAAGAGACAGTTGTAATTCTTGTAAAAGAGATCAGCCATGGGAAGAGAAAGGTGTGGGGCATGTGCATATAATTTTTAACTAAAAAATCAAAATTCCAGGAAAAACAATCAATGAGTTCAAAAAATTCTACAATTTTGTTTTGGGGGTGAGGGGGGGGGGGGTGAGAGTTACCAGCTGAAATAAAGTGACTGGAGGTGGACTCGTAAGTATAGCCTTCAGTCCAAACTCAGCAGGACTTAATTTGCCATTGGTTTCTTGATCAACGGCTTCAAATAGTTTATATAAACCTTCCATTGACAGGGTAAAATGAGGTTGATAAATCTCCCTTTTCTGTGATATCTGCAAGGCTGATATGACTACTTTCAAAATAGATTCAACCAAAAACACATCTTTCTCCACTAATTTTGAGCCACTGACTAGTATTTTGAACAACTGAGATGAAAGATCTGAAAGCTGCTCAAATGCATTCTTTTGAAGCCAATTTGCACAGCCTCTTGATGAAACAACATCATTGGCTACCTAAAACAAATAAGAAAAAAACTTAGAGGGATGAACACGTATTATCAAAATCAACATTTTGATTGAGCAGAGAAGACACAATAGAAGTTGTAAACCAATGGGTAACTAAAAAAACCAATTGATCAAGATGATTCCACTATAGAAATACTTAGTATTTTACAAAAATGTATTGTCTATAGAATTATGGTATTCTTCATGCCTTGGATTCTTGGGAGGCAATAAATTACCACAAATATTGGGAGGTAATGCTCTAGATTCTTGGGAGGTAATGTTCATAGAATAATGCTCTAGATTCTTGGGAGGTAATTTTTAATTAGAGCATTTTAAGTAGAATCATATAGATATAACTGCCATTATCAAGCAAAACAAGTTTGAAAGTGTGTAATTGGGTCCGCAATATGGATGAAAATCCTAGTATCAATATCGGTCACAACCGTATCAGTATTGGATGATACATACCAGTGTTAGACGCAGTTCATGTTTTGCAAAACAAAATAAAATGAAGGGGGAGAATCTCGACTGTATCGTGTGTATCAGCCCATATTCGACATATCGTGATTTTACTACTGTAACAGAAAATATCGGTATCAAACAGGCCTGATGTAGAAACTTCGTGCACTAGACTGCCATTCTTTGTGTTGGCTTCATTTGTTCCATCCATTAGAAGATATATAAAAAGAGAGAAACTCGGCCAAAATAAAACATATTTACTACTACATTTATAGCCCTCAGTTTTCCAAAACAAATGCCAACAAAAGAATCTCACTAATATTCCCAAACACACACCCAACTACATGCACCTTGAGAATTTTGTTCTCAACTTCAGGAATTTATATTTTTAATCATAAATGAGTCAGCCAAATAGACAGTAATTCAAGAGCTTTTGAATTACCAAACATGGAAATTGGGTAATTTCAAAGAACCAATTCTCAAGCGACTGCTTTTGGAATTGATGGATTCCCAGGATTTATTCTTACCGCATCCAAATAACACCTAAATTCTTCCTCATATTACCTCTATACTTACTAAATTTCTGTTGGAATACAAAAGCTAAAACTATATTCCTCGTAAATTAATGCATGCATGTTATTTAAAAAATACTGTCACATAAGACCTAACTTTCTAGATTTTCCAGCCAACCATAATATCAGCAAAAAGTATGTCATGATCTTGCAAAGGTATAGGTTCGTTTAAACAAATGCAAGTTGATATTTTTATAAGTTTGAAGGCAGAAAGAGTGAAAATTTTCAGATAGAAGGCAGAGAAAACTCCAGTCATTACCTGAAGTAACAAATTGAATTGTTTTGGGAAATATAGATCCTGAACCCCTCCTAGACTCAAAGAATAGGAGAGAACGGATGACAACCAAGGAACTAAACCACAATTTTCAACTAGATAGCGTGCCATCTTCTCAAATTTAAGAGACTTCTTCACCACCTGCAATCAAAACAAATCACAATTCAAACTTTTCCCAACAGTAGCTTATACAAAAGAAATCTAAAATCATATTGATATTCTCAGATGCCCATAGAAGTGAGACTTCAAACTACTTAATATATCGGTAACAACAAATGCACTTTGTGTATGTAGAATGATTGCATTTTGTGTATGCATTTAGTGTATGTAGAATGGCAGCAGGGGAAGGGTGGGAAATAGGAGAAGAAGATGAAAACCACCATGCCCCATATAGATCCTCTCATTGAAAAGAAAAGGCAGAGAAACCCCCTAAATAATTACTAAAGCTTCTTTTTCTTTCTCATCAAAGTTAAAGAAGATGATGGATAGTCAAAGGGTAAATGACAAGTGTACAAACAAATGCTTTTCTTTAGTTCTTTGCTCTTCTTTAGTGGTTTTTCGAGCTTTTTCAGAACTTTTCCTCCACCCATTCCCAGATCTATCACTGCTCAACATATTTATTAACTATAGTACTGCAGCTATAGAGCAGTAGTTTTTCTTATACATTAATTCCCCAGCAAACTGAACATCTAAACATGTTTGAACAACAGTCAGAATGTAAAGTAATTAAACCTGAAGTACTTGGACTATTCACCTAACTGGTAGTGAGTTCGTCAAATCAATAGGAAGATCTACACAGAAATTCAAGATAGAAAATGAAGAAAATCAGATGCAAGGTGGCTTCCTAATCATCGGTAAACAAATTCGATGTCAAATAGAACTATCATATTAACTGCAGAGTGGTCACACAGATTTTATTTTGTTTTGGTTTTTTGATAAGTGCAAAGTATTCAAATACATTGCCGTGCAAGTGTTTATTAGTAGTCAACAAGATTGGAAACTACCACTTTTGTTTTGACCTTTGAAAAGGAGAAATAATTGGTTCTTTCTGTTTCCAATACCAATTTATACACAGATTGCGATAAATTAAGCTTAAAATTACCTGGAGAATCAATTCTTTTGACTCGTTACTGGAAAGAGGAGAAGCATAAAAACTAAGTAAAACTTCGAGAACAGAGTTTTTCAAATATATTTTTGCATCCTCTTCTGAATTAATTCCACTATACAGCAGAATAAGCATCCATAGCTTGTCTGTCTTAAAATTTACAGGGTCACTCCAGAAAAAATCACGAAAAAAGGGTATTCCCTGCCAAAAAAAATTAAGATGAATAAGTAAGAACCTGCACTGCAGCTTATGGTAAGCAAGTTGGGTAACATTAGAATGCCCAGAGCATAAAAGTTAGATACTTGGCAACCAATAAAATTAGGTTTAGCAATCAATACCTTCATATTAATCCGAGGAGACCGCATTAAAAGTCTACTTATTGCTGCATAATGATCATTGGAAGGATCCAAAAGTACAATAGAGGCCTCTGCAACAAAAATAGCTATGATGGTAGGAAGCTTTTGCCATGGCTCTTCTATCCCATTTTGCAAACATATCAGAAGAAGCCGAAGCCTCTTTACTTCATTCTTTCTTTGGCATTTCTGTTATTCACAAAAGGCATCAGCATAGAAAAGTTTTAGTTAAAATCTAGTGCAGAAAACTTCTACAATTACATAAAGGTGCACAACTAATTTGCGCATAGCTAACAAATGAAAAACAAGATGAACAATAGGATCTAGGATCAACTAGTTTGCAATTTGATATATATAGTTCCAAGCTGCAATGTCATCGAATGCAAAGCAATATGAAAAAGTGATGAAAATTAAAAAAAATTTTAAAAAAGGATTTTTTTAGTCAGGTGTTGGCTTTTATCAAAGCCTTATTTCTTTTTTCTGACAACTAAATTACTTGGGGTGGGAGAATATTGATTTCACACTGATTAATATCACAATAAACAAGTTCTGGGCTTCTGCAAACTTGATTTTTTTAGTCAGGTGTTGGCTTTTACCAAAGCCTTATTTCTTCTTTCTGACAACTAAATTACTCAGGGTGGAAAACTCGTGATTTCACACTGATTAATATCACAATACACAAGTTCTGGGCTTCTGCAAACTTGGTATGAAAATATACATCCCAAACTCCAAAGATCTGTTAAAGTCATACACAAAAAATGAACCTCCAACACAAATATTTCAAGCCCCATATCATACACATCTATTTAGGCTTTCATTATTCCAAAAGCAGCTAAATTCGTTATGCTCAAAGTTGCAATTCTACCTCTAACGCACTCCTGAATCTCCCAAGAACCTCATATCCCAATTTCCTTATCCCATCATCAGGAGATGATATGCTAACTAATGCAATTGCAAGCAAGCCAAGACCGGCAAACTCCACAGGATCAAGGTACTCCATTGACAGGCTATGAATAGAGAAGCGCAAGATGAAAAGAGGATTATAAAGTTCTATCGTTTCACCTTCGGCAGAACCTGCCTGCATTGTACAAAAACAAGGAATTACTAAGAGAAATATCGTGGTGACTACAATTTAAAGAGAAGCAAGAGCAAATATAAATACCAAGCTAGCACACGAGAAAAGAATGGGTAACACTTAAGTCTAACTAAACCTGAAGATCATTTCTCACATTATCATTATGAAATTGGTCTGAGGATAAAGGCCCATCACATGCATTTCTTTTGTGAGGAAAATATAAAACTGTTGCTACACATAATTTAGGGTCAATGGGAAGATTTTCTCTGAATTGATTTCTCCTGTGGTCTCTTTCCATTTCAGACATTCCGCTCTCCAGTAAAATATCCTGCTCCTGTGCACGTTCTCTTCTGATTCTAATAGCCGCACTTCCCCACAGGTAATCCAGTTCAGCAAGCTTTCCAGAATCCATTTCCTCAGCTGAGTCAATTTCATCCATCAGGTTATAGATCTCCAAGTCAATTTCACTTACAGTTGCACCATAAGAAGACAAGAGCAAGAAAAGTAGCTCTCGGGTGTTTATGCCTGTATAATTATTAGAATGTGAAGCAGTCCCACGAGATTTCAAATTAAATAGTATTCTGAGCAACTTAACGACTTCCAACTGGATTATATTCACTTCAGACTTGCACAAATTCCTCCTTTCAGGGGTAACTAGATACCTCAAAATGCTAGATATTGGTCTTAAAAACATGCCGGCTACATTACTACAAGCTGAATCATTAACAGATTGAATAGTTGGCGCTAACTGAGAATGACCAAGGAGGAGCTGGAGAAACAAAACAGAAGGCATATTCCCTTCGGACAATGAAGACAGAATATGCCGAAATATTTTCATAATAGTAGGATCACCAAACCTATGAAGAAAAGAAAGTCTAGCAATCTTTTCCAAGAATGGTATACAATCCAGCTGAATCAGGGCAGTTTGCATCTTCATAATCAATTCACAGATGCTTCTCAATACAAATACTTCCAAGAACCTGAACAACAAACAGTAGGAACTATTTTTTCCAGAATTCTCAAATGTATGTGGGAATTTGTTCACAATCAATTGCCAAGTAGAGACCAATGCATCAATAAACCTTATTCTTGACGAATCCTCTCCATCAGATTCCAAGTCAGGATGGTCACTGCCATCATGTGCCTCCTTCACAGGGAACTGACTGTTATCACCCTCTGAAAATAAGAGAATTCTACATAGACAAATTTTTGTGAAGACTCTGTTAACTATGTTCAATAACTGGTCGAGTGAACAAGAATTAATTACTTTGATATCAAAGTCCAGGAGTTCATCAAACACAACCGAGCCAGGGAAAATTGAAAGAAATAACTTCAAGCGCTGGTTAATCTTTAATCCACTAATGGCAAAATGATATTGCAACATATCAACTGCTTTTCCAAGAAGACTATTGCTGAAAAGATGAAGAAGTTGCTCGCTTGATGAAGGCAAGGGATTCTCACATTCCACCTGAAATATGGTTCGAGACACAAAGTTCTTCCAATCAATGAAACCATCCATGAGAAGCCTTGAATAGAAGACAGGTATGCTTTCAATTTTCTTAGAATACTGCTTCCCAAATTTTGTGAGGGCTGAATTGAGGTACAAAAGAGCAGCTGGCAGAAGCATCAAATACTCCTCATCAGAATGATAGCAGCTATGAGTCTCTTCCATCAAATTATCCTTGAGAAGAAATTTTCTATTCAATGTATCCAAAAAAACATGACCAAAAACTGACATATGCAAGGGGCTCATTTCAATCAAGACAAGCAGCAACTTTGCCTTAGTAATACTAATCCTGTGAACACAATGGGAAACTATCTCAATAGGAGTGCTAGCTATCACCCTGGCCATTTCCATACTTGATGGAAGGAAATTTTGCGTAGACTTAGACACTTGCACAGCAGTGACAGCCTTAAGCAAACATATGTCTGCAGAATTAAGATCAATTCTTGAGGAGCACTCAAGAGCCTTGGAATATATACTCTCAAACAAAGTTGCATCAAATTTCTTCTCTTTGGTTCCCCAAAATAAATTACCAGTTGCTTCATATGGCAGCAACAAATGCCTAGAAATCATCTCAAAAGCATAACTGGCAATAAAAAAACCTAAATCAATTGGAGAAATTTTGGAGGTTTTCCAAAGCATCAAATATTCAAGATCAGCTTTACTAAACATCCAATGCGCTAGTTCAAGCAATTCAAAGGGTGATATAAAGCACTTCAAAGCAAGAACAGCAGATAACGTAGGGAGCACATACGTTTTATCTCGTGTTACAACATATGTACTAAACCTTTCCTTAAATATATTGAAGATCTGCTGGAGCAACTTTTTGAAAGCACTCAAAACCTCATTTGTATAGACATAATTCTCAGCAATAGAATTCTGTCCACTGCATAGTCCGAACAAGTACTCAGATGTCAAAGCCAACAAATTCAAAATCTGACGATCCATTTTACAACCTGTCTGTCCCGATAAAAAAAGAACATTCTCTAAACTGTCCCCTAACATCTCTTCAGTAAGTTCATCACCGCATTGTAGAGGGCATGACAATGATGACTTAACTACAGGATGACTGAAGATAGTTTCAGCCACTTGTTGACCATTTTGAATTGACAGAGAGACACCCATAGCTGTTGAACAACCAGAATCAGCATTTGCGAGCCGTAATTGTGACAAAATGTGTTCAACAAGTGTATAGCATGTTTCATAAAAGTGTTCCAGATTATCAGCTGATCTATCGCCACAAGACAACCATATCTGATGAATCCAGAAGAGTACAAGCTGCACAGAGGAAAGTAAATGACCAGTTGTCAATTTAGATAACTTCACCAAAAGCAACTGTTTAACTCCTGAATAATGCTTCGCACAACCAGGAATGATAATCGCGGGAAATAACTGATAGAAAGGTGTTGTCCTCAAAAAGGAACCAAATGCAACTCCCACTGAATCAAATTTTTTACCAAAATGAATCTCAGGTGATGACAGATGGCTGTGCTTTGAATTATCGTCATTGTTCAGCATTTCACTAGACATTGCCGCTGCATTCATTTCAAGACCAGAAGAGAACATGTCTGGCCATAGTGTATAAACACCATCAAAAAGACTTTGATCAAGGAAAAATACAGATGTCAGGAGGGAAAGACAAAATCCAGGAAGTTTCTGTGAAATAGTCATAATCGATGGCAAATTCTCTATTATCTCTTCAGGAGTTGTGCAAATCAAAGAGAAATAAAATGATTTACATACTCCCAAAAATTCACTACTGCGCCCACTCTTCAGGAATTTTTTTACTTCAATGAGTGTACTTGCAAAAGAACTGCTTGAACACTGGACATTTCTAGAGACAGAGAATGCATTGCAAGTTCCTCCACTTGATATGCTCTGTGAAAAAAAAAATAAATATTTCAACGGCCTCCATTCACACGAGAGATTTGCAGGATCACTGACCACAAAACGATCCTCCACTCTCTCAGATAAAAATTGATTGATCAGATTAGACAATAATTCAGCTTCAACCTAACAAAATTATGTTCACCCATTAGTAGAATAGCAAAAAGCTTGAAATGAAAAGCTGTAGTACAACTTCTTACCTGAGTTTCTAAGACAAATTTCAATGTGTTAGAGACATATAAAGATATCATTGACTTCTCAGGCAAAGTAAAGGTTTCTGACTCAGCATTGAGCAACCTCAGACACTTCTCTAGAACACAGATGACAAGGGGGCTGAAACGAACAGTCATACCTGCAAGGGAAGAAAAATACTAGTTCAAAAATTTACACCAACTCACCCACTCACTACTTATATAAAAAAACTAATACAGGAACAGAAGCCATGTACATTGGTGTGTTTGGCTGAGACAAATAAGGTATGAATAAACATCACCAACAAGATTTATTCCCAACTTATTCCCATTACCTCGTTTGGTAGGAAAATAACAATGGGGAATATACCTACAAATATTTATTACTAGAAAAAGTGAAATCACTAACTCTATGTAAAAGGCAAGCTTATTCATCACCGAAAAGTGGGAATATTAATCACCAGCCCCACCCCAACAGCCCAGCTCCGGACACAGTCAGCGTCGGCGAGCCAATCCCACAACCAATCCTCTGCC
The DNA here is from genome assembly GCA_025585075.1 of Nepenthes mirabilis. Classification (NCBI taxonomy): domain Eukaryota; kingdom Viridiplantae; phylum Streptophyta; class Magnoliopsida; order Caryophyllales; family Nepenthaceae; genus Nepenthes; species Nepenthes mirabilis. The sequence goes on from JAODPA010099261.1 coordinate 15,132, forward strand.
ACTAGCCCCTAGCAGCATTCCCACCTTATTCCCAAATGTAATATTTATTCATCAAGTGAATCAAACAACTTAATATTTATTCTTAATTTATTCCTAGTAATACTTATTCTTCGTAATATTTATTCTACGCCATCCAAGTTCTTTTCCCACCAACCAAAATCACTTGAGGAATAAATAATACTTAAAAAGTCAAAAACCTGGCCAAAAGGGCAGAAGCATGACATTGTATTCTTCAAAGCTATGAACATTATTGGTTCAATCAGGCTAAAGATTTGTCTTTCAATTCCCAATTGAGCATTCCCAATGGATAAGTTTTGTAGTTTAATTTATGCATCATGTACATAACGATATGCCACTACAAAACAAAACAAAATAAAACAGGAGAGGTGATGATATACTTCCACAGTCCTGAAAAGGAAAAGTATCCGTGATTTCGGAATCAAAAGAAAAGTTTTTTATAAAGAAAAAAAATGCTTTGACTTACTGAACCCAGAAAATGCTTTGACTTCGATTAATTTGGGAATTGTATACAACCTCTCGCAAAGCAAAAGGTAAACTATTGCATCAAAATATGTATTAAATCAGCAGCACATTGCTAGTCTAGGTCACCCAGCCAGGACAACAGTTATTGAATGAACAAGCAGCAACGAGTTTGTTTCATCAGGGCTGGCACCAGCGATCTGATCCAGAATTGTCAGTTTTATTCTGCCCAATATTACTTGCACAGAATATAAAAGAGATAGAGGTGGTGCATGGGAACTCCATCATAGAAACAAAGGCCCAAAGCAAAACTATGTGAGCAACAAAAAGAAATACTACAGTCTTAATTACCTTTACAACCCTTTAAATGATGAAGAAGGCATCTCAAACGATCCCAATATCTGATTAAGTTATTTCCAAGGCTGGAAACTGCATCACAGAGAAATGAAACAACTACTGGAGACAAGTTTTGAAAGAATTCAAGTTTTTGGTTTTCAACATGGATGCTATCTCTGGTATATCCAGGCAAAAACAAAAACCATGCTGCAACTTCCTGTGGATTACTGTCAAAGGCACCAGTACTCAGAATAGCAGCTTGTGCCAGGACATATGCCTGATCCTTTATCTCCCTGACAGGTGAATATATCAGCAAGTTGATAAAAGGCTGTAAATACTTATAAATTGAAGGCAAACTTCCACCTAGAGAGCCAGGCATGGATGACCTGCTGATGTTGTCAATCAGCACGAGAAACAAAGATTGCAGTAGAGTGCTGGGCAATGTTAACGGATTTCCCGGAAGAATTTTGAAAAAATCATATGATACATCCAACACTGCACACAAAGACCGCTGCTCAAGAGAGCAACAGATCGAGACAGGAAATTGTGCATCAGTCTTTATCAATTATTCAGGACATTGAACATCAACATATGCTATCCAATCTTATTAAGCAACATCATAAATAAGCATGGAACAAACTGAAGCATATGCATTTGCTGGAAAGTGAGTGGTAGCAAAATGGTGACTGCCCCATAAGATCACAATGTGGATTAATTCAATGTTCACCCCCACCCCCCAGCAAGTTGCACCTTACCCAAAAATAAATAAAAAATAATAAAAAACTCAACAACAGACTAGCCTACTTGCCATTCTTCTCCATCAAAAACGATAGTCCAACACAATTTAATGCACCCTTTTTTTCTTAAGGAGAAAAATCACTGCTTTTTCTATGGATTAATAGAATAGTAAAATTATGCAAATTCAAAAGTTTGAACAATAGTTGAGGATAATGAAATTCTAAATAACTGCTTTTACACATGTATAGCCTTTCTAATATTTTGGCTTCTTTTCCCGGCAAGAATAAGTCAGCATGTGGCACAGGAATAAAGAGAGTTAAACGAGAAAATAAAAGCAGTAACTGAAAAGCAAGACAAGAGTATGACTGTAAAAAAGAGGAAGAACTGAACAGTTGTCATTAATAAACTCCTATGAGAATCCAAATACCACACCTGGAGGAAATGTGAAATAGATAGGAAAAAGAGTATGTGATTATCGTCAACCCAAACTGGGAGTTGTAGGAAGGTGATAAAGGATCCTGAAGACTAAGCTCAAAAACTAAATTGAATTACTATCAAGTGTTCTTTTTTTATTTTATTTTTAAACTATAGATTTATTGATTTTAATCCGCACCATATACTAGCATGGCATGGAATGTAATAAAAGAATTTTGAAGTTTTGAACACTAAATGCCTAGAACAAAATTGAAGCTTTGTCTTAAGAACAGCAAAATTTCAAAATGAGGAAATCTGCTGTAGACAAAAGATTCTACGCAAGCACACCACAGACAAGCAATCAGGTATCTGGAATAACGTAACATCACAGCGCACAACAGCTAGACTAGTAAACCTTGTTTCAAATTAGTAAACAATTTTGGTGACAAGAAAGACACAGAGGATTAAACATGTGAAGGAAAAGGAAGAATAATTTCCAGTGCATCACAACCATATTTAAGTTGCATCATAATCCTCCAGGACTTCAATTGCAACCTGCATTATTGTTCAATTTCAGCAGTTTATTGAAATTCAATAGCTTATTTACACTATTTTTTTATTCAGCTTATTTCACACATTTGTTTTATAGCATTTGAGAGTTTATTAGAATGTGAATAATGATGAAGACAGGGGAAAATTTAGGCACTCAATTATTTTGTTGCTAGGATGTCTTTGAGATTGCGGCTATTACATTTTTTTACCTTTTTTTTTTTCCAATTTGTGGTTTTTGCCGGGTCTTACTGGTTGATTAGATGGGCATCTGGCTAATATATATCTTGTGAACAGACATACTCATTTGTAGCTCAGGCACCACCCTGGAATCATTTTGAGAACTCTGCTGCAGTTCACGACCATATTTGAGTTGCACAGTAGAACTACAGTCCCAGAACAGTAATTGTTACTCATTAGTCCTTGTTTGGCGGAACTTATTTATCAATGGGTCATTTCAGTTCAATATTTTTCATAATTTAATTTCAGGTTTAGTACACGGTATTTCGCCCCACTTTTTTGACAACGAATACTCTTAAGTCTACAATTCCATCACTTTTTCCCTCTTTACATAACATCCCCACTTCCATTATTTCCTCACATATTTTATTAAAGAGCATACAATAAAAAAATTATTGTATATACTATATACCTTCACACAAACTACTTTTCAAGAGCTTTAAAACACAGTAATACCAATACAAAATTTATAGAAAAAGTCAAACTTCCTATATGTTTTCCCAATCATCCAACAGCTTATTTAATTTCAGCAATGCTAAGCATTACTTATTCCACAGCAACAATTTATGTAAGAAGAGCAACTTCTTGCAGTTCAGCAATTTTTTCAGCAATACACAGCCTTAGGCTCCTTATTAGTTCTCATGGATGAAAATATCAGTATCGGTTATGGTCATATCAGTGTCGGACATTATGTATTAGTGTCATATCTATTGGAAGGAAAAACATTCATAAAAAATCATAAGTTGACATAGCCGTATCATCCGATATATAGTAATGGTCAATATATTAGTTTTGTCAACGGATACAGAAATATATAGTGATATTATCACAATATTAGAAATATCGATATAGGGGGCTCAAAACCGATATATATCAACCGATATGTATCGTATCGGCTAACATTTTCATCGATAATATTAACAACCTAAAGGATATAATGATTCCAAAAGGCAATAATTACTTCACTAAACCATGTTAGACAGTGACTCACCCATGAATACTCTCAAAATAAATTCCCACTGATTAGAGTAGCTAAACAGCCACTTATTTTGATTTAATTAAGGCAATTAACAGGAGAACTAATATTATGCAGGTTATCTCATTCGATCCTTCCATACCTGCAAAGGGCATTAAAACTATCTTAATGACATTATCATTCATTTCCCAAAGGCATTAGCTATGGATATTTCTGCATATTCTCTCCATCCAATTGTCAGCATTAAATTCTTCCCCAAGGAGTTTACAGTTTTATGATGCCAGGTGCTTTTCCAAATTTTATGATTTCAAACCAAAAGAAAATCCAGGAAAAGTAGCATCAGTACAATTATGAACAGAAGTATGGCCCAGAGGAATATGAAGGAGCTGCCTTATGTGCCACAAGACAGAAAATTTCGAGGAATAATCTCCATGCTATAATCATTTCATAAATAATGCATGATGGCATGACTTACATGATATATCCTTAGCACTTCAAGGACTTTGCAGTGGAAATAGACCTCAGCATCATTTCCAGCATTGACAGCAGTAAAGCACCTATGCAAACCCCAAATTTCAGCAATTTTGTCATGATCCTTTTCATCATCAAGCTTGTCTGTAGTTAATTTGTCTCCAATCTTGTCAATGTCCTGAAGCAAAATGGAGTCACTGAAGGAATTTATATTTATACCACCAACAACAATATCAATGTCCTTGTTTCCAGTATCAGTTTTCAATTTCTTGTAATTTTCAGCTTCAGTTCCAGAATCAGCTATTCTCTTCAAAGAGTGCCTGGGACTCTTGTAATTGCTACTTAGAGAATTAAGTAATGCAAATAAAACTTGAGGATCAGGGAGCAGAACTCGAACTTCATTCTGAATTTCTCGTTTGAGAGGACTGAACTCATTTATGCTTAAAGCATCAATAAAGGAGTCCAAGAGTTTCAGGTTTTCCAAAAGAAGCTTCAAGGTCCCATGCTTGATCACAGGATCAGAGTGAAGTAGCCCTTTGTTGATTACCAAACGATTGAATGAATGCGGACAAACACATCTCATAACACTCTGCACATCTGAACTATGCAAGCCTGGTGGATCATGAGCTTGGCGACAGAGGAAATCCCACGAAATGCCTGTGCTCACTGAATAAACCAAATTCGCTGCCAGATAAACAGCAGAGAGCCTGCAAGTACTTTAGTAGCAACTCAAACTGATAGTAGGAATACAAATATTCTAATGAAAATAAACATGTAAACCAAGAAAAATCAAATATTGTTGTAATATTATACACAGAAAGCTAACCAGGCGGGTGATGCATGATCTTCCAGGTTATAAGGGTACTCATCCAAGTAAGCTGAACCAAGTGAAGGCCTCCCGTTAACAATAGCCAAAAGCAGCTCTCTGTGATACTTAATTTCAGTTGCTTTAAGCTTCTTCATGAGACCCACAAGTCGCTTCAGATTTCCCCTCAATGGATTAGGTTGTCTCTTCAAGTCTGGCATCAACCCATTAGAAGGATCAGTACAAACCATAAATAGCACGTTATGTGCAACCTTGGCAGCAATGCCACCATCCTCCCTCGCTGAAATTCGGGCCAATTGTTCGAGTGTGACACTCCCAAAAAGGACACTCCTAAGGCTAGGAGGGACCAAAGACTGAGGAACAAGAACCTTATCACGTAATGTGGACAGAACATAAACTACATTCTCATCATCATCATCTCCGAGCCCACGAAGGATGCTGGAAAACATTTCCTTCTGCCGCAAAACCCACCTTAACGATCCTGGCTTCCCCACTTCCAAAAATGACATAGCAAACTCAATAAAAGCTCCCCTCGTCGAGTGCTTCCTCCTTCTCATCCCCTCTACTTGCCTCCGCTTATACTCCGCAAGCTTCAGAAATATTGGGAGCTCAAAATTGAAATTCTTAGCAACCTCGGCAGCTAATCCTGAACCACGCCTAGCAATCGCCGCCATCAATAGAAGCGCCGGCTTTTGGCGCTTCCCTTCTTTACTATTCAGCTCCTTATAGACATCATCCAACTTTTCTTCTATAATTAACTTAGAAAACTTGTCAAGAACCCTACTAATACCGATCCTTCCGGGGTCATTGGCTGTATATTTCCCATCTCGATGATCTAAAATTACAGCAATTAGCGACAATAGGTACGACAAACCTGGTTTTCCCCGTCGAATCTTCCAAGCTTCTTGAAGCTCAATCAACTTCGACGATGCCGTGACATATTGCCGGAGTATTTCACTCCCTGAACTGCTTCGAAGAAGCTTCTTGAACTCTTTCGAACCGTCCGAACACAGCTTGACCTCAATTGAAGTGATCTTGCGCAACACTTCGCGAAGTTTAGCTTCGTGAGATGCTTTTAGCTCCAATTTCGGTATTCCCTCTCCTCCATCGAGCTCGACTTCGTCTACAACTGCAGAAGAATTATAACACATATTGGTAAAATTAACAGAGAGAAAGAGAGGCGGTCGAAGTTGGGTAAGCAAACCGTGGTGATCGTCGGCGTAGACTTCGTGTTGATTTGGAGAGCTTTCGTTATCCGCCATGGCTAAGCTGGCTTTGTCTCCGAATTCAGGGTCTGCAATTGGAAGCCCTGGGCATCGCCGCTCGTCGTGTTGGATCGTTGAAATTGAAGGTGATGCAAACCGGAGGCTGGCGCTTCTGAGGTTTTTGAAGGGTTTATCGATTGCGGTTTCCCATTAAATATTCCATTGTTTTAGTTTTATTCTTAATTTAATTTTTAAAAATAGG